>KK500234.1:0-66280 GCA_000688715.1 Glossina pallidipes | reverse complement strand
TTAACCACAGGTGTCAGCGACTGTATGTCCAGTTGTTGTTGTCGCATTTTGGGTTCAAACATGTGCATCGATTGCATCAGTTGTCTCGAACTTTGTTGTGGAAGATACGTCAAAGCTCGTCCCATCCAGTATTGTGGCGGAAACACTCCTGTTTGGGTGAATTGTTTTAGTTGGGATGGCGGCCATTGGGTGGGTAAGGGTGAGGGATTTACAGTAGGCTGTCGCTCTATTGGTTGAAGACCGGGCCAATAACTGAGGGCGGGATTGTGCAACATTGGCATAGATTTTCTAATAGCAGCTTCGTTTACCAAATACTTCATATTATCAATATTATGGGTACCCATTTCCAATTCAGTTGACTTTAAGGCTTCTTCGCCTTTCATCCAATTGTTTTCAAGTTTAGGCGACATCCGAGAGTTGTAGCCAATAATTTTCATTAAATCTTCTGCGGAAAGTTTCTGTAGAAGATCTTTTGACGAAATTTGTCGCTTGTTGGGTATGGTGTGATGATATTGATTTAATGTATGCAAAATAGTCAGAACATCTTCGTCTTTTAAAGCTTCTTCAATGTCCCCCATTGTCATTTTATAAACAGAAATCTCACTTAGAGGCAAGGCTTTGGAATTACCCGCATTAGTGCTATAAGGCTTTAGCCGCTTCACTTGGTTGGCTAATTTGACAACTTTTTGTAGGTATTGTAATTCCAAGACAAGTTCATCTTCAAAGGTGGACAACTTCGCCTGTGTTTCTTTATCCTTAGGATTCTTAGAATTCACCGATTTTGGTTTAGTGAGATGAAGCCACAGTAAAGGCATATTTTTTTTTAATATTTCCGCGTTAGAAAATGCATAGTTTTGCGTATTTCCCGCGTTTCTATCTCGCGACGTCTTGCGGCTCAATCTATGAGTTGGGTCGACAATGTCGGGCTTAACTCGAACTTCGGATATATCAGAAGCGGACGCTTGCTGCATTTGATTGGACCAACCAGGAATAAAAGGATTATAGTTGAAAGGCGGAGGCGGATTTTGTATAAAACTTTGCAATCCCAATAAAGGAGTGCCCAACATTGTTTCCCATGGTTGTTTGGGTCGTTGTTGTCCTTTACTCTGCTCCTTGTCTTTTTGCGACGCTGGCGTTTGCTGAGTTTCTTCATCATCTTCGTCATCGTTTGATCTACTAAATGCCCCTAACAAAGAATCCGAACTACTTAGAATACTTTGAGCTAATGACTGACCAAGCAGCGGCATTTGCTGGAGCAACGGTGCTCCCTGTTGGAATCCATCACTAATTTGACTCAAAGCTGGAACCCATTGTTGAGCCATTTGATCGTTCATGCGCTGAAATTGAGCCATTAGATCTTGAAAGAAGTCTGGATTTTGTCGTGCGAAACGCTGGACAGACACATCGTCATGGTTTGCGGACTCCTGGGTCCTTGATAAACGTACCACGAATAACACGTACACGCAAACTTGTAATAATCCCATTATTTAATTTTACTAATTAAGCTTATGACTACACCAAGTGCGGTCTATTACTAAATGAAAAACGTTCAAAAGTGTGACACAAATAGATTTCTGCAAAATAAAAAATATGCTAAACTTTTCAAAAGTAATATTAACGTGAACGTTGGCAAAAACCTACATAACTTTAATTTTTCTTTTGTATATATCGGCGATGTATTAGTTTGATTGTTGCTTTTGCTACATTTTATTGTATTCAACAATAGAAGGAACCTGGATTGATATCCAATGATGGTAAAAAAGTTGAGCCACTCTTTTATTTATTAATCGTCAGTTTATTGGATTTTTTAGCGATCTCTACAGTTCAATATTTGATTTATATTATTAATTATATATATATATATATATTTCAGGTAAGAGCAAAAACATCTCATAAGTCCCATGATGAAAGAGCGTCTCGTAAGCGTATATTATTGACATATCTTTTGTCGTGTATGTGACGGGTAACCAAGACTTCGCGTTAAGACAACTAGAAATACTTTTCTCACTTGTTTTCTTTTTTTGCCTTCTGTTAACCTAATTCTGTTCCACTTAAAATTAAAGAAATAAACGAATTTGTCTATATACATGCATGTCTACATGTCTATATATATATACATGTGCGCTCACATATTTATAAGTATATATGAAATAAAATGCTTATGTGTTTACGTTCATACCATAACTGATATTCACTTGAGAATGTTGATTGCAGCAGCAGAATGTTGACCTTGTCGATCACAGTCATTTGTTTATAATAATCAAATTCTCACGTACCATAAGAATGAATGCATTGCCCTAATTTTTCGACTTACTTTAGAAAATGTATTAACATGAGAACTAGAAGATGTACGAGATTAAACGGGAAATAACTCATCATTTACCTATAATGCTATGTATCTTTATGTTCATTCATATGTTCTTTTTTATATTTACTTTATCATGTGTTCTTTCAGAGAATATTTTCATATAATTTCCTTAATTATTTGTAATTATTTATTATTATTATTTATCACTTCTTTATTTACCTACGATCCTTCTAGCAATAGACTTCTTTTCATAGATTCCTCACAAAACCATATTTTGTATTACATTTCGCAGAGTTCGATACTTATTAGCCATGTCCTGTCTTCCCCTTTAGTAAGACTCTTTTTTTTTGCATTAGTATGAATAAACCCACAAAATCAGTAAAATTACTATGAAAAGAAAGCTGTTTACCCCTATGATTTCCCAAGGTGTGTCTGCAAAAGGATATGCTTATTGCTTTATTTGCTCACTCGCTCAGGAATTGTATCCCTTATCATCTTGTTATAATAGTAAATGTTTCTCGTTCTCTCGTAATATACATCATTTGAAAGGTGGAACCATAGCAATGTCTGTTTCAGATACAACCCTGCATAAGTGCAATTGTTAATATCGCTTTTTAAGAAAGATATCACGTTGACGTTGAGAAGTGTTTTGGTGATGAGGTGACGAATTAAACACGTGACGAGATATTTTTTTTTTTGCGAAAACGGTGAAGTGATCAAAAGAATGAAAAGAAAAGGAGGAAGCAGAGTCTTAGTGGTAAATCGGTCGTGTAAATTATACCAATTTTTTGGATTTTTAAATTATACAACACTAACGCAATTATTCACAATTTTATAAAATGCCATGAACACAATAAAAAGTTGGTTGCAATGTACATTAGAAGAACACGAAATGGTTATAAAAGATAAAATTATTGTCAAAAGATTGCCAGTGTTTAAAAAAAAACGTCAACATGTAAAAAGGAACAATGAAAAAAAAAAAAAACATGAACACATAACAATTTACTTTGTTTCTTTAGTACATTGGATGATTGAAAACATAAAACATTTGATACAAAAAACAAACAAAAAATGAACTGCGAAAACTGTGCATATAGAAAAAGAAATATTTAACAATTATGTATATATATATACGTACATATATGTAATGTATATATGTAATGTATATTCAGTGATTAGCCCTACAACCTATAAAACTGTTTGTTATACTAAGAACTGCAAAGTAAAGAAGAGCAGAAATAATTTCTGTGAGAAAGTCTATGTTTGGTAAATTGGGTTAACTGACGCATTGAAACCTAAAGCAGCAAGCGATCTCCAAGAGAGAACTTTGTTTCTTTGTGGTGTATAGCTACTGTGGGATGCTATACAGGAGAATGTGGAAAGGGAGACATTTACGTTACTAAGAAGAAAACTATAAAACGTATTTTTTTTTAGTTCTTTTATCAGAGGATGGTAAAGCAAAGGGTCATCAGACTAAACTGCGGGGTCTCCCATTGTAAATCATGGATCGAAGCTGATCAAAGGTAGGGTAGGGTAAAGAATGGCCCAGGGCTTATTATTTGCCGTGAGAAGGTTTCGTCAATCCGTTTGTTCATATAAAGGTGAAGCACTTGTGTTTCTTTTAGATATACCGTCTGTGGATTGTTCGTGGGACCAATATTTAAAACCCTCCCACATTTCCGAAAATATCTAGTTCAGCAATAACACGTGTGTCCGTCTCTTACTGTCTTCAATCCTTTTAAAGTGGCACTTAAGTGTGCTCCTAAAAACAATAAAGTCAGTAGTTCGATATTCAGACAGGCAGTGAAAATTTGAAGACATAGCCGTTACACTATCCAGAAATCATAGGGGGCCGTCAGGAGGGATAAGTCTTAGACCAGAGAGCTATGGACTGTTACATACAATACTGCCGAGCATTAAGCTGTCACCCTTTGTTATGTCTTTAACTTGTATACTCGTTACTGAATTTATGACAGTTATTGGAACTTCCGTGCGAGAAGCAAAAGAATTTCGAACAGTTGGCGAGGAAACATGAGTTTGGGTACAAAATTGCATGTCCTTGTATAACAAAAGTTAAAAGTTCTCTGCTCTCTGAGAAAACATTTCTAAATTTTAGGTCCTCGTTTTGAAAAAGAAACCATGAAAACGAATTGTTGTTGAAAATCGACAATAGAAAACTTATCACATTTATAAATAGGATTAAAACTTCAAAATATATATTTTTTTGATTAGTAACAAATTCTGAGTTGATCGCTCTGTCTGTCTGTGTAAAATCTGTTGCAAACATATTCCGGGTTGCAGAAATGAAGCTACCGCCTTCATATGTGGTAGAAACATTTTAAATTTCTGCGCGCAGATCGGTATTGAAAATGGGTCAAATCGATCGAAAGGCACGACTGAGTAAGTTGGGAACACTTCTGTTTTCAGACGAAAGAACCAAATTATCTTTTTGCTCATTTCTCGCAGTGTGCGTTTGTGGTAGAACTTAATTTTTTGTAGCTATCGGTACAACTAAATTTCGTGAAAACCTCATTTCTAACAATTATTTCTATGTACGTAAATGAAAATTAATTCTCTATTATTTTTATTTGTGCATTTTTTTCCGTACCGTTGCACACACAATTTTAACAATAAGAATAAATTTGTTACTTGCACATGCACATTGCATGCACGCATATATGTGTATAGAAAATTTCAATAGACAAACATTACCGCATATTTGCTTACATTCCGTACGCAATTAGATGGAAACGTGTATACGTGCAGAATACATTATGTGTTCACACATTAAAAATGAATGCCGGAATAAAAAAATGTGCGTGTGGTTTAATTAAATAATCACATGGAAAAACAAAATAATTAGAAACGGAAAAGAGTTTTTTATTACGCAAATTTATTTAAAATAAGAAAGAAAGTCTTCGACTATGCATTTTTGACAACGAAGTTAGTGGGTCCTGCTGCATAATTATAATAAAAGTTTTTAATTCGCACAAAGAGTATAAGCAATTTTCGGTCAAGGGGTTTTCAAGGTCAAGCAATATTCAGAGCATTTAAGCTCTTAAGTTTAAGCTTAAGTTAAGTTCTTAAGCTTAAGTTTAAGTTATTAAACGTTATGAAGCGTGAGAAGGGTACGCAACTTAAAAATCCCGTTCCCATAAGCAGTAATGGGCGAATTAAGGCTTTTTGTTTTAATTAAGAAAAAATGTCGACAGATTGCATTTGAAATTAAGATCAACCATCACAACGAGCGGAGATCCTTTAAAAGTAACTGACATGTAAATGTAACGGTGAATTAATATAAATATATGGACATTTTTTTTCTTTTCTTTCCTTTGTCCCTTTTCAAGGTGATCGGTGAATTTTGTACCAAACCCATCTCAAAATACGGACGTTGCGACTTTCTCAGTCAATTTTTGCCGTTCCAGCGGTTTTCAATGACTTGCTACCCAATCAGCTGATCGCCGATTTGACTCTGGAGTATTGGGTTTTTTTCCCCAATTTCATGTGGTTAAGTCAAAAGAAATGTATGAAGCTATCATTTTTGAGGCGGAACTTGTTCACAACGGAAAATTTTATAGACCTACTTAGGCTGGGGATTCATTTCTGGTTTTATCATAAACGCTCTGGGAATGAAGCTAGATCAGTGCTAGACTTTATCAAACGCTGGTCGCGGGAATTTGACGACCCATATGTAACGAGAAGATTACTCGTTAGGTTAGTACGCTCTGCGTTGGAATACGTCTCAGCCGTATGTTCACCGTTGCCACCGTATCGTTGCCATGTAAATTCTATTGAATCTTTGCAGAAGCAGTTACGGATTTTAGCTCTAAGAAATTTGTGTTGGGTTTCAAGTGTCCCCCTACCTCCTTATGAAAATTGGTTGCCACTTAACTCCTTGCTATCAATTGAGAAACGTAAAACAGTATTCGGCATTACTTTCATGGTAAAGTCGATTAAGTTGGTGCCATTGACTCGCCGCTTTTGCTAAATGCAATTAATTTTAGGGCTCTTGTTCTTACTTTCTTTTTATTAAACTTTACCAATGCAAATTAAATTACGAGCTTTTTAATCCACTTAGGATTCTCTGTAGCAATCTAAATATCGCAACCTGTTGCTTTCATTATGATTACTCTTCTTAATGCTCATGCACTGCTGATGTTTTACCTAAACTCATAGTTATCTCTACAAATATTTTATGAAAATATCCGCAGAAATTTAAACGATCATTTAACGTACGATGACAGGCGCACAATTGATATTCATGTGAACTATACGTAGGCGAATTGGAAAATTTTATTTTATTATTTTCTACTTTCTCTTCTTCTCCTTCAATAAAAAAGATTGAATATGAATACGAAGTTCTTTGTTAGTACTGTAGGCTTGATTGTGAGACGTATATATATATATATATATATATACGTTTCGCCTATAATCGCGCCCGATGAAATGCTATAGCGTAAGGGGAATCTCTCGGCGTAAGATGTAGCGGCATGTGTATGCATGTAAGGGTTTTATGAAAGAGCGGAAATGTTCCGTAACTAAAAGGTGGAGAAGGAGCAGAACGCAACCTTTAAAAAAATGAGAAGATTGCGGTGAAATATCTTACGAAAGAGTTCACTTGAGTAACGTATAGGAAAGGAGCAGCATAGTCTTTTTTTGGTTTCTTAACTTGAAAGACCTTAACGGCGAGTCTTTCTTTTAGTGCCTAATTAAGCGTATAATAGATAAATCAAAAATACAATACAATGAATACGAGGCAAGTGCAAAAGATGTTTATCATTTTTGAGTCCTTTACGATGCGTTAAACAGCTAATTTGTTTGCGTCAGCCGCATATTACGTTAATAATTCATAGGAAAAAACCACAGCTTGAATGTGATTAAATTAAATTCTAGTCGGCTGGATTCATGAAAGCAAATACATATAAGCGCAGGCATGCATGTACGCGTAAATGATTCAATCTATAGAATTCATAAGCATGCATATGTGAAAAATGTTGATGCCAACCACTTTGCAGCATACATAGGCGTCCACAGACAGGGAGTAGATAAAGGCAAGTAATTAAGTTAGCAGCATTTTTTTTTTTGTATTCTAGGCGTTTTATTGCACTTATCGAGATCATTATTACTTCGCACATTTATGCGGTTTTTGTATATATTTGGGAGATATTTGAGTGTGATATCAAGTCATAGCAAATTGTTCAAGAAAACATTTTGAAATTTCGAAATTTTTTTTCATACGGTTTAAGTATAAGTGTTCACCTATAGGTGACATCCCCTGGTGTTGGTTACGATGAAATGAGAAAGGGGAAAGAGATAGATATTACTATTATAGGCACTCCCAGGCTGAGCTTGACTCTTTTCACTAACTTTGCTATGGGAAAGCACGTCCCAAGCTCTAATTTTCCATTTGAATTTTTAAGACAAATAGATTAGTCGAGTAGGTACGAATCTCTACTACGACATCAGCGTTTGCGGCTTCAAATTTGGTAGATTTCACTTTGGTCCCAACTATAGCGACCGCGATTGGGCACACAACCACTAATCTGTGACCAGCATACCATCATGTCTTTCCTTTTACTTACTTCCTTGTGACCGCCATCTCGTTCCCCGTATAGACAACAATCCCATCTGTGATTGGTCATATTAAAGTAAAAAAAGAAATCAGTACAGTTTAGAGTGAAAAGAAAGCCGTCCAAAAAGGCAAGCGTCGACTGGAAAAGTCACGGCGTCCGTATTTCGGGATGCAGGTGGTACAAAATTTATCGATTACCTCGAAAAAGAATAAAGGATCAATAATTAAAATTATACGGTATTCCACCATTTGGGCGAATACTTGCTATCTCTTTCTCCTTTGTTACTTTTTTTCTGAGTGTCACCGTGTTAGGCGTGTGATTGGTCATTTTTAAAAAAACACTAGTTGGCAATTTCCTTATTTCTATTGTGCATGATGACAACAAGTACGAACGCAAAAGAACGGAAACGTATGCTTTCAACAAGTTTCTGAATGGCGCCTTTTGGGCTGGATAAAATCTCGTAACTTGGTTTATCGTAAATAACGTGCCATGAATGATGAAAGTAAATGCATTTTTGCGATGATCTCATTCAGTAAATGAAAAGCAGAACAGAACAATAGAAAGCTAGAAGACGACTTCCATTAACGCGAAATCTCGCACTTCATCTTCGCAACCGACTCAGGTTCTTTCGATGACTGCGTCTATCGTAATTGAAAAGGGAGACAAGAACAGCAATGTACTCAAAAGAAAGCAGAAAGTGTATAAATCGTTTTCTTTGTCCCAAAAAAAGTCATATACTTCGATTTGTGCCATGCTTCTAAGACAGACCCTACAATACGATGTACAAAGAATTAAGTGGAAGAAACTCGTCATATGATGTCATGATGATTATAAGGAGGTCAAAACAAATTAGTGGTCATACGCTTAGAGGAAATGTTTCATTGCTATGAAAGAAGAAGAAAAATGTATTTGTCTTAAAACCTCAAGGTTTAAAACTAGAGACAGATTTCGAGGAGAGAAAAGTTTGTACGGACACTTGATCGACAGGACATAAGAACGAAAACGGCGAACTTATTAAAAAAAACAGAAAGCAGAACGTACCCACAATAAAGTAGCTAGCAGCTGGTAGCCTATTGGGTGCCTCCCTAGAGTTCAAAGCAGTACCATCATGTCTGCAATACAAATGGATTTACCGGCAAGTTGATCTCATTGGCTTAGGATTCTTTCTTCGTATCACGTGTTCTTAGACAGTTATTTCAATGTGTTACAAACGCAACGATAAAAGTATTAGATTAGGTTTCTTTTGTGTTAGTAACATTCTCTCGCGTATAAATGATGCAAAGTAACCTCCGTGTGGGCAAAAGCAATATTTAGATAAATCACTGTCTGCAAACTGTTAACCGAGTTGAATATTCATGTTATCGCATAAAATTTAATAACGTTAAAGAGGCAGCCGAGATTTGTTGTTTGCAAACACAGCGTACATTATTAAATCTTTCACTGACAGTCGTCTGTTATCAGGCACTTGGGTGGTTTCTTTTCTTTTTTATTAGCCAACAATCAGTCATTTATATTATTTACATAAAAGTGGCGAAACCTTTTATACCCTCCGTCAGGTTATAAGAATTATATAATCTTTTATCAACTCTTTTAGTTATATCCAAAACTAAGTTAAGCCCGTGTTTTCCCAGAACTTAGTTTAACTGTGTGCCAGGCTTTTTAAAAACTCTTTTACATGCAATTAAACTTCATATAAAAGCTTTGAAAGCGGAAAGGATTTGCCCGCAACAATAAACAAATGGAAATAACCGAAATCCTTCACTAATAATACAAAGTGAATTTTATTGTCTTGGAAATTTAGCTTAAGGATTGATTAGACTTAGAAAATTTAGAGCAATTTGGCTTTGACTCATAAAGATCAGGAAATATGGACGGATTCAATGTGTGGAATTTTTCAAGGACAGACGTCGTTGCAAATTTCAAGCGGTTATATGAAATATTAAATGAAAATTAAATATTATGCATTTTCGCACCTACAGACTGCGCAGCGTCTGTCGACTGCGCTGTTTCGAGAGACAGCGGTGCACTTAGCGACTGCGTTGCCCCCGGCAGATGCCCAATGCACGGCGACATCCCGGTCGGGTCATCTATTGTTTTATTTCTATTTCCAGTCCTTTCGCAATCGCAGTCCCATGAGTTTTTACTCCCCGATGCTATGTATGACCCCGAGCCCGCTATGTTCGTAAAGATGCAGGCTTATCTATTGTTCGTTTATGCCATCGATTTCAGTGGTACGTTTTTTTGGTGACAAAGTCTTTTTTTTAAATCTTTTTCTACGGCGTTCAACATGGATAGCCAAAGAAGCACTTGAGTCATGTTATACTTCGTTGCCTTAAAAAAGATGGTAGCACACTATAGGATACTGCAGAGGAGATTTTCACCGTATATGGGAGTGGTACTACGTATTAGAAACGTCCGAAATTGATTTAAGAAACTTAGACCTGGCATTTTTGATTCGAAAGATGAAGATCGCAGCGGCCGCCCATCAACGACGGATACGGACGTTATCGAGAGTATGCCTGCTGAAAACACGTGGTATAGCGTACGCGGAATAGCGGATGCCATTAACATTCCCAGGACAATGGTACATAATCATTTAAACAAGATGGACTCTGTCGCCTATTGATTTCGTATCGAAAAAAAAGGGAAGAATCTTGTGGGACATCTTTACTTTAGATTCCTTCACTTAGACGTCAAATAATATCAAACAATCAAAGGGCGATTACTACAGAAAATATATTTATAAGTTTTCATTCATTTGCCTAAGACATGAAATTATCTTCAGCAAGCGACTAGTGGTAAGAGCAGTCTTACCAAACAAATCATCGAAGTTTATTAGCGGTTTTTGTTTAACTCCTTGGGAATTTTACTAATCATAACAGCATTAAACTATGAATTAATCTAATCAAGTGACTGCTCTTCACCTAGCTGCGGCGGACTTATCAAAGGACGATGTTACCCATGCTGCACCTAACGACTGCGCTGCACCCACGGAAAGTTCATTTTTTTCGTTTCAACTTTCATCAAAATCTCTGAAAAATTGCGACTTGTAAGTTGAGAAAATGAAACAAGACGGATAGAAGGTCAAAGTGATAGACAAGCTTAGATTTAAGATTTGCGGGCGCAATAAAACGTGCAACTGTCTCAAGTCCTTTTGGGCGTTACATACGTTCGCACCTAATAAACTTTTGTAGCAAAAGTATTGCAGGGTGTAACTAAGAGATGTTCAACAATCAATAGCGAAATTTACTATGTAGGAGCACTTACTTCTAACTTGCAATTTCGAAAGTTGTATTAGTTACACTACTTAACACTGCATTAATTAGTTATTTTGGCATTTTTATTGATCAGCGGTCGTAGAATTAGTGCTTGTGTTTTGCTTGTCCCGGTTTAAGTCACTTGTTATCAAATAACATGTTCCGAAACAAAAGTGGCGATAATAAAATCCTTCAATATCAATTTTGCACTAACACAAGCTTCTTAGTTCATGTAAATCATAAATGACGTTGTGAAAAAGGAGCAATTGGTAGGCCGCTCAGAATAAGGCGGATAGTCATAACTCGTCCACAACAAATAATAACGACGACGATTGAGATATTCGTTAGGGCTATGAAAAACTTTTGCTTAATAAATTAGTTGGTCAAAACAATTGTTAGGGCCATCATATACTTCCGTTAGTAAATGGCGTTAATCGTTTTACTATCTCTGTAATTTAAGTTTCGGTAAGAAAGAAGCTCTAAGTCTTGAAGTCTTAGCTACCGTGCCGCAATTAGCCAAATGCAGCGCTGTACTTAGCTGAATGCAGAGCTGCACTTAGCTACTGTGTTGCACTTTGCCGAATGCAGCGCTGCACTTGGCTGAATGCAGAGCTGCATTTAGCTACTGTGTTGCACTTTGCCGAATGCAGCGTTGCACTTGGCTGAACGCAGAGCTGCACTTAGCTACTGTGCTGCACTTAGCTACTTTGCTGCACTTGGCCGAATGCAGCGCTGCTCTTAGCTAATGTGTTGCAATTAGCCCAATACAGCGTTGCACTCAGTGATTGCGATGCATTCAGTGATTGCGCTCTACCTAGCGATGGCGGTGCACTTGGCGGCTGCGCCGGGCCTACCAGGGTATAGCGAAGAGACATGAAACAAGATATTAAAAAAAAATTTAAACAGAAAATAATAACGGGTCGCAGTCCAACATTTGGGATATTTTTATGTATGAAATTGTTTGCATTCTTAACTTTCACTTTTAGTCTTCTTGCTCCGTTTTATTTTGTAAAAAATTTCTCTTACAATAGCTCTTGAAATGTTCTCTAACAGTTTGATGTTTTCAAATATGAGAATTGAATAAGCGAATTACTATTGTAACGAACTCGGCCCTAAACTGTTTAAAATTTCCTTTCGCTATGTGTCTGTCTTCACGTACTGAAAATAAATGAAAATTAAATTTTATGCATTTTCGCATTATTTTCGATTAGATGCACCATGAAAATTGGTCACGTTTTTTTATTTCTTAATAAAATTTACTTAGATGTCATTCAACTGCTTGAAAGGTCGCACATAGCAGAAGAAGAAAAGCTATTTTTTTTTTTTTTTTAGAATGAAAATTAAAAAATATTTTCATAACATTCAACCTTAAACCATAAGAGAATATTATAACGTGTGGTTGCAGTTACAAAAATCCGCATCAATATCAACAACTGCTGCTGCTGGGGTAATTTTCGGTATTAGTTGCACTGCAGTCAACAAGAAAAAGAAACCAAAAAAAAAAAAAAAAAGAAAGAAAAATATTTTAAAAGAAAAACAGTTAACTTTTACTTTTTTTATACTGATGTCTCTGAGAGGATGTCTAATATTCTTACGTGACCGCTATAAGTGAAGACACTATAAAACTATACATCGTTCGATATATTTTACGCCAGAATTTTTTTATAGGAGTCTCTACGATTTTTTTAACTTGTTTCTCTACGATACGTAAAGAACGAAGATAATTGAAAAGACTGTTCTTGTCCTGCATTCAACAAATGTAATTAATTTCTGAAGAATCGTTTCTAGATTCATTATAGGTAGCATATAAGAGAGCAAGTCCTTGAGGTTTAGACATATATATGTTCTGATCAATTTGAATACCGATATCTATATAGTCAGATCTGTTTACTCGCCTTCTCGGTTATCTTACTTTTGTAATTATCGGCTAAGAGGTTGAAACTATAAAAATTTTATTCATTTTTCTTGTTACCTTCGAGAATCAGCAGATATCGTTTGATGAGTCCGGCCACAATTACCAAAAAGTTGAAAATTTGTAAAACTCTTGCTTCAAAAGCATAAAACTTTAAATTTGAAATTTTACCGATTGCTCAGGACATGTCGGCTATCCGTGTCCGAAAGAAGTGAGGAAAAAGAAAGAGGTAGGTACGTGATGACGGCAGTTTAGTGAGTGTATGCCCAGTCGGTAAGTGTTATGCCTTTATCGGCTGAGCATTCGCTATAGCTACGTTTTAAGAAAAGCATATCACGAACACTAAGTTGGTTATTAGTGGTTCTTACTTACCCGAGTACTTAAGCGGATAACTGCCAAAAACTATGTATTAAAAGTGGGCAAAAAATAAATATTGCTTTAATTCATATGATAAACTAAAAAGTGCAGCCAAATACTTTATCACAAAATACAAAATAAAATGTGTCCATTTTATACGATACGATATGCGATATACGATATTGTGAGAACTTCTCACCATTAACAATGAGATATGGAAGAATAAATAAAGGCCTTTTGAAATCCTTTGAAAGCAAAAATCCGATAAAAAATATTTATAATAATTCCTTACACACTATATATATATATATATATATGCTGATCAACCCACAAAAAAACAAAGCTGATTTGTTTCTAAAATGGAAAAATCTTTATTTATTCTTCCAAATCAATTTCGTCGTCTTCCTAACACTCAAATAACATTCATATTAAAACATGTTTAGCTTGTTTATATAATTTACTAAGGTAGGTGTTAAAAAAGTCGTCGTTTGACTAGTGACGCAATTTGCTTTAGTTTTAGAAATTTATTTTTTGTTCGTAGTTAAGATTTTTAAATTAACATAAATTTCAAGTACAAGTGAAGGCATATTTTTCTTCGTCTTGTCATATCCACCACAGGAGGTATATTAAATTTCTCAAGTGTTTGCAATGCATAAAATATATGGGCAAGACCGACCATTTTAACTATATACATATTTTTGATCGATAGAAAATATGAAATTGGTTTAGCTCTGTATGTTTGTGTAGCTGCTTGCATCACTTAGGCGTATGCCAATTTGACCGTTTGTTTTGGCCTAGAGGAGCAGATTTGTTGTCGACTTTTTTCATTTCATTCAAGGAAAGCTTAAAGTCAATAAAATCAACCGGTGGATCCAACCATGATTCGTTGCTTTCTACTATGGTTACGGCTTCAAAAAAACTTCCCCTTTGGAGCTTTATTTTTGTCCTCTTTGTCCTAACTATAAAATTAGCAAATCCGTCCATACAAAAATATGCGCGAGGTATTGTAAGATGCTCTCCTTAGTATATCCTGAAGGTTGGTGGTTTGAAATCCTCTTAATAGTAACAGAAATCTATTATATTATTGTCGACTACTTGCGTCATGCGTCAGGTGGGTCAACAGAAATACTAAAACACTTTGTTAAATAATCGACTGTGAATTTCGGATTAAAGTAAACGGACTTTGTATTCTTCCTAGAAAATATAGAGAACTTGAAAACTTCTGCATATTTATTTGAAAGAAAGAAAAAGGCATTAAAAGTGAGCTAAGGAGAACGCCGGTTAAGTGGAGTCATCAAGATAATAATGACATCGAAGGATGTCGAAGAAAAGCAAGCTGCTCGCCGACACATTTATGTGAGAAAAGAAAATGAAAAAAAAAATTGGGTTAAGGAAAATGTCAGGAGAGGTGTTTTCTAATAATAAGAAGGAATGGAAATGGGAGTCACTTGGCTTAAATGAAGTTGTGAAGATAATATTCATGTCGAAGAAAGTTTAGGAACAGTAATCTGCACAGGAATTACTGATTAAATTCATAGTTTGGTTCTCAAAGGCCGTCAAGGAAAATGTCAGGAGAGGTGCTTTCTAATAATAAGAGGGAATGAAAATGGCAGTTGCTTGGCTTAAATGAAGTTGTGAAGATAATATTCATGTCGAAGAAAGTCCAGGAACTGTAATCTGCACAGGAATTACTGATTAAATCCATAGTTTGGTTTTCAAAGGCCGTCAAGGAAAATGTCAGGAGAGGTGCTTTCTAATAATAAGAGGGAATGAAAGTGGCAGTTGCTTGGCTTAAATGAAGTTGGGAAGATAATATTCATGTCGAAGAAAGTCCAAGAACTGCAATCTGCACAGGAATTACTGATTAAACTCATAGTTTGATTCTCAAAGGCCGTCAATTAATTGTGTGGTTATATTCCTGATTTCATAGACGGATTAATCTTCTTCTTTCTTTTTGCAATATGACCAATCAGTCAGGAAAGTGGAGGAGGATCAGTCCATCTAACAAGGTAACGATCATGCAGGTTCAAGTCTTGACTGTTATATATAATATATAAAAACGCTTTAATTCAAATTAAGACTTTTTTAAAGATATTGTCACGGAAGTGAACTAACGTGAAGTAAAGTAATAGTAAGTAGTGTAAAGTAATAGTAAACAAGATTTCGACCTATCATTAAGGTATTGAAGATAGACTCTTCTTCTTCGTTGTAGCGAAAGCAAATGGCAAAAGTTTTCGAGTTTGTCACAGGAGCTTGAGAATCATCTTTGAAATGCTCAAACTGGAATTGTACTCCTTGAGACTTTTGAATCAACACAATGGAAATATTTCGAGGATGATTTGTCATCAAGAAAATGCATCTTTTCATCCTAAAAATGCTCTTATAAGGATCAAAGTACAAACAACAATTGATCGAACATCCAGAGCTGCCTCACTTTGATTTTTATTTCTTTTCCATTTTCTTAAAATATTTTCGTAGTTCAAATGTTTTTCTTTAGAAGAAGAAGTTATACGACCCGTTAAGTTATGCGTTTTCAGAGATTTGAAGGGAAGAAGTTTTTAATGTGGGGATTAAATGGATTGAAAAAATCGCTAAAAAGAACATTGAGGTTATACCGAATTTGATCTTCATACAGCTATTTATTTTGTTTGTTTATTTAAGTATTAGGCTGCAAAGTTTTTGAACGAAGTTTTTACGAAGAAGAAACGAAAAAAAAATTTTTCTTCGAGTCCCTTGCACTTATACGAAAGGGCCAACGTTTGTACTAGAAAAGTGAAATTTTCTTTTTTTTTTTTTGCTTGAAGAGATTTAACCCAAAATAACTTGCATTTATAGTTCAAATGTGTTTAGTTTTAGCACAGGGGGTGTTCAAAATTCGTCTTAAGTTAAATGTCGTTTTTTCTTTTCTTTTCTTTTTTTTTTTACTTTCTTTTTATGTTATGAAAAGTTTTCTACGAAGCTAAGCAAAACTAAATGACGTTAGCAGTAGGAACAGTAGCAGCTAACGCGCAGAGGGAGAAGGTAGTAATCAAAAATTTTTGCTTAAAATCGTAAAAGTTGAAGTCGTGTTGCAGAGGAAAAAGTAAGATGACAAGAAGAAAAACAACAGCAACAATAATAACAAGCAACAAGAACAGCGATAAATAGAATAACAAGAAACTTGTAGCCCATGATCGCATTTGAAATAAGTATCCGGTTAAAATGTAGAAAGTTTTATGTCAGTCGTAGAGTGTATAAACAGCAGGCATTGCTTGTGGAAAGGTTAAGACAAAAAAACTTGTGTGAACATCCTTTTGTGAGCCTTTTAAACAAATGTTTCCGTTCGGCTTTAGTTTCTTTTGCTTCTCATCTTCTTATTCTTCTTATTCTTCTTGTTCTTCTTGTTCTTCTACTTTTTCTTCTACCTAAGGGTTGAAGTATACATAATCACAACCTACGTAGATATATATATATATGTATATATATATATGCACACATATATGTACAAATAAACTTTATCTACTTAACTCTTACATGTTGTTTTCACTTTAATTTAAGTGATTATCATAATTTAACATGATACCCAACCGACACAAACACATGTACGCCTACACAACGTTAATATTATTGCTTTAACATTTACCACATGTACTAATGTTAAAAGATGACAGTGTTCTGTGGATATACAAAAAAAAAAAAAATAAGTATCCGGTTGGGCGGGAGAGGGGAGTGAGGATTAACGGCGGACAACGATAATGACAACGACAACGACAACGACAACGATAACGACGACGACGATGACGACGACGACGACGCCAACAACTGACTATACTGATAATAATAATTCACTGTGAGTTGATGGTCTCTGAAGGTAAGCATATGAGTGGTAAAAATTTACATAATTTCTGGGACAAGTGCCAAATTGTAATGCAGTTTTCTAATGTAGCGGTATAATTCACTTCACGCTTTGAACCAAAGGTGAAACCGAATATTACACATATGCCAGGAAGTTTACTGAGGGTAATGTGATGATTTTTAGTGCAATGTCAGTTAAAAATCTCAACATAAAAACAAAATACGAATAATGCAAAAAGAAAAAAAAAATTAGGAAAAAACTAGATAAATATTTAAATCAGTTGAAAAACGCTTTTTAGTTGCAATCAAATTTTAAAGAATTTTCAAATTTTTCGCTTAAAAATTCTTTCATATATTCAATGTATTTATATGTAGCCAAGCCAATGTTCAACACTGCGTGCATGAATACTATGGCAGATATATATATATATACACACATGTACAAGCAAGTAAATTCTTGATGATTTTAAATCGGAATGCTTGTCAGCTACTATTTCACGTTAATGCCAAAGGACTGCATTATGTTCCTCTGCATTGAAACGTACATGAAATGCTTATGTTTAATACAATGTTGACCTCTTAAAACGGATATGTATGTTTGTGGGACAGACAGATAAATGTTTTATGTATTTTTTTGCATTCATTTCGAGTATCTCTTTAATTAGCTTTTCTTCTATGTTATTCAATATCATTGAATTTCGAGTTATTGATGCTATGACATTAGAATTTTTTTCCTTTCCTTTTTTTTCGGTCAGTTACTCTTATATGAAGGATACGCCTTGCACACATTATTATTACGTTCTTCGTTTCTATGAAATATTCAATTATTCATGAAAAAAACCCATAATGAATACATTCCGGGATCGAAAACAACTGCATGCTTGCGTCAAAGGCAAGACAACCATTCATTGATCTTAGGCTCAACTTCATTTCATAGTAAATAAATCAGCGCAATAAGTCTCGGAAACTATGTGGTTTTATGTGTGGGTTAAAAGTACGATAAGTATTTTCGGTCCTATTTGCAGCCGCAGAGTCTTACCGGAATGTGTCTTGTTTGGATTATTATTCTAGTTTGCCAAGACGGCGACACTCACTCAAAGCCTCGATTGAAAGAAATGAAATGATTTACTATATTGTGTGTGGGCTAATAGCTGCGGGAAACTTGGCGCAGGTAACAGGGAGAAGTTTTGTAGCATTTTCCCCATTAGCTTGGTGGGCCTTGACATCGATATTTTTTTCGATCGACCTTTTGCTGAGATAGATCTTCGTTCCCCAACAGATGACGACATAAATTGTTGCTTCTAACGGCGATAGGGGTTCCCTTGACCGTTAGGAGGAACTTGTTGCACTTGTTAGGCAAATTGTCTCTTTCAAGTATTATCTACAGATTTCTTCTTTCTTTTTTTTTTTTTTATTTTGCAGCAGTTCCTATATTATGAAGGTCCCGAAGCTATTAAGACAATTGTAGATTCCGAATTATTTCGAGTTCTTGCTTTCTTGGAGAGTTCTGCAATGACAAAGTGGAAAGAAAAAATTTCAGAAAAGTTATTCTAAAGAAACTACAGGTAGATATTTTAATGCGTTCAAAGGCCTTCAGTTTTCTGATTTGATAAAAGATCAACTAAAATTGTCAACATTAATGCGTTGTATTTTATATATCGAAGAAGATTCTTTTAATTCCTGCCAATGAAGAGCGAGGGAATTTGCAATAGTTAGGTTAGGTTGTACTTATCGTGTCTTCTACATCACTTTAGTAAACATTATCCATTCGATTCGCTAATTGGCAGGAAGGATATACGTTTAAATTTGATCCCTAAGGGAAAAGGGAATCTTTAGTGTGAATAGCGAGCCAACTGGAGCGAAATTTAATTATTTTTTTTTTTATTATGACCAATTATTCAAATTGCACGGTGATGCTCAGAAAGAAAAAGGGAAAGGGAAAGGGAGAAAGAGATTTCTCTAGTGACCGCAGCCTGGTAGATAAGTGCCCAATAAGCAAGTGTTATGCTTTTATCGGTTGACCACTCATTATAGCTTTGGCCAAGTGCGCTCAAAACAAATTGACATTTAAACCCGCGAACAACAACTTGGGGGCCACGACCCGCATCTATTTGCTTGTGCGCCATTGCTTGCCAGCTCAACATGTTCATAACGTAATTTCCTAGTAATCGTATTATGCGCTCGATACCAGTCGCAATACAGAAATCGAAACTTTACTAATAAATATTTCATAATGTTGAGGTTATATCCGAACTTTGCAGCATTGAAAAAATATTTTGATAATGTCTCACAGTTTGACTTAACGAATGAAGAACCAAGTCCATTAAAGACTGATATCTGCAGTGGAACGAACCAAGCAGAGGGAAGAGCTTTTTAAAGATCAAAGTCTTCGCAACTCGAAAATATTGAGGTTATGTCTGAATTTCTCGCTCGATGAATGAAGACCGGGGATGATTAAAGCCTTGATTTGACTTGACTTGTCGGTAAATGCGGTGGGGCTGATCAATTAGAGCGGAGAGGATCTTGAAGGTTAAAACTTCAGTTTGCGTTTTTCGCACGAGTTTCGAACGTTCTTTTCACTCTTTCGGCGAAGAACGTCTCTCGCAATTTCTGCACGGAATTACGTATAGGCGTAAGACGCGATTCACGAGATACGCAGTGTATATACCGAGATTATATTACGGACAGTTCTACGTTAGTTGAATTAACTCAAAGAGTTGTAGGAAGCGTAAGCAAATTACGAGTAGTAATTAGTTTATGTGGCTTTAATTATATACTCGCTAATTAGTATTTGTGTGGCAATGATTTGCGTATGTGTTCGATCTGCTGCAAGAAAACCGCATAAAAGCGCTTGAGTTCTATTCATACTCCTGTCACAATAAGAGATAAATTACAATTTAATTATGAATTATCGAAAACCTTTGGGTATTGCCACTTAAGCCTTGTCCTGCTGTCAATACGAACAATAACATAGTGTGAAGTAAACTAACAGATACCCTTTTAAAGTTTTTTTTTTTTTTTTTTTTTTTTATTTATTTTAAAAAAAAAAAGTTATCTTTCTTTGTGTTTTAATTAATAGCAATGTTTTTTGCTTTCTTTGTCTAAAATTTTTAATGAAAAAATTTTTTTTTTTTTTTTTTTTTTTAATTTCCAACATTGTACACAAAAGCTTGGTCGCCATAGTCAGCAAATCTTTGGCCTTCAATTTGTTTTTAGAACGACGCGATAACTATATATATATCGAACAAATTTAAGGAGCGTTACGCAAAAAACGTAAAGCAAATACGAAAATCACTGATTCAATTGCTACCACTGTCAAGATATTTTTTAACTCTCTGTACTTTTATCCCATTCGTAAGAGTCCGAAGTTATGTATTTTGCTACAGAAAGCTTCATCTACTTACAACCGAGTACATGTTTTTAAAGCATAGCCACATGAAAGTCAGTTTTGTATTCGGGATATGAATAAGTTTTCGGTGATTTTTTAAATAAGTGAGAAAATTATAAAAGACGATCAACCAGGCCAGGCTCGTTTATAGCCGTCACTCTTGTGCTAAAAGAGATCAAAATGTGAAAAATTCCTAAATACCTATACTTTATGCCATTAGGCGGGCCTGGTTGATCGTCTTTCATTTTTGTAGACTACACGGAGGCCATTTTTGTCATCTATATATTGCTGTTTACGAGTAGTAACCAGAAGGACCCAGAAAGTGGAGGTGTTCGGTGGAGTAAAATCCTCGTTTGTTGTAACAAGCGTGCTGCGCACTTCTGTACTGCGGGATTCATAGAAGAGGTTCGTCCAGGTGGTGCATGAAAACCGCCTTTCATGTTGCTGCTCAATTCGTTTCAATATTATCTGACGCCCTCTACTTCGAAGGAAACGCGACAAATAAAGTTGGATCTGCTTATGATTCCAAGTGGCATGACCTCTCTACTTGAAACTTTAGGCGTTTCCGTCAATAAACGATGAAGGAAGCTATTCCTCGTAAATGGAATGTGCCGGGAATCATACACATACTGCAGGTGGCCGTATGCGTCAACCGATTCTCTTAGACGTCGCGGAATAGGTTTTTTCACCAGGGAATGAGTTAGATCCCCGTGTTATTAGGCAAGGCTCCCTCAAACGTTGTGTATTGAATAATTTGGACGGTAGTGAGGACGACATATTATGTGCGAAGACGTGCAGGTCTCATCAGATGAGAGTCATGGTGACGATATATATTATGACTTGGATGCCTAAATGGACTCCAATTCAATTTGATGCAGATCAAGCATACCTACATATATGTATATGTATATATACTTTGTGGCATCCCCACAGCTTCTTCTTGGTCTTTGTTACTAATATTTTCACATAATGACTATATCACTATCCGTTGTGGGTGGAGGGAAGTATCGACAAAGGAACAAAATATTTCCGTCAAAGTATTTCCCATCCCTACTTAATACTTCTCCCAGCTTATAGGTAAAATATGAGTTTCGTACCGAAATAACAGGCTTCGTGGGTGATAATTAAAAAAAGTAACATCTCGTGAGAATAGCGGTAAAGGCGGCGCTTCCTAGGTTAGTGTTGCAAAAGTTTCTCGGACGGAGGCTGAACTTCATCATACTGAGACATTAAGAGATCTCGTCGGTTGTGGTTGATGGCTTTCCCTAAAGATGATTGTATTCGTTTGCAGAAAACCATAATGCCCTAAAACGGGGTGACCCTTAATCGGATTTAGTCTGAAAGAACTAAAAAAGTTACAATCATCAAAGGCCTAATATTTGACACTGGCTGCTTTATACGAAATAGTTTGTTAATTACAAGCATGACCGTTGACCACTTACGACCGTATTTACGTTGAATTTGTTATCACTGCTGGCTTTTTGATCACTGCTGGTCCTCCAACTATCAATCAAAAACAAATTTTTCCAATTTTTAGCCTTTTGTCAGCAAAAAGACGCACACAGGCGTAGGCTGACATACAGATCGACTGTAAATGTTACGCCAGACAAAGCGTAGTTAAAGCTTACTATTTCCGATTGTTAGAGCAGAAGTAACAAACTTGGTGTATTTCCTTGCCATGGTGATGAACATAAGAAAAAATGATTGGACGGAAGAGTAGAAGATATGCAAATATTTCTGTTAATTCTCTACAAAAGTCATAAATAAGTATCTATCAAAACGTACTCCCATATAGAGGAGAGCGTATGAAGGCAGCTTCAAAGTCAATACAATTGTGTTGCTTGCTTCAGGAAGCAAACCGAGCTGCATATTTTCTCTGGCATAACATAAGTAACTACATGTAAGAAATTGGAGAAGAAATTTGATAGAAGAATATTGTGTTCACTTCCGATATGATGCACAAATGCGTCCATGCGTAATTGCTTTGAAAAAAATTTGTTAGTGAAAATCAAGTTTCTTTATATTCACAAACTTTTGTAAATATTTCGAAAATGTTAACTAATCAATGCTGGGGTTATAGACGATCGATGAATGCCTTAACTGAACGCATGAGAACTGATCCAGTAAGACGAGCAAACCCAAATCGATTTAAAAGTTAAATTATCCACTGGAAAATGGTGCAGATCATTCTGATCAAGGCCATCGCCGACTGTTCGCCCTTACAAAAGGTCGGGTCTTAGTATAGCTTTTTTTGATTTTTTTCACTGGACTACTTGTGAACTCTGAAACCTCCTTCAGATCATAGATTCCGATAAATATATTCTTAAACTGTGGGCAACTTTCACTATATGTTCACATTCCTAGCGAGAGGAACAAGTGGAAATCGAAACGCTACTGCCCACCTAGATACCTATAAAATGTAATATGTACATAACAATAGTTACTGTAAACTATATATTCATTCATCCGTTACACATCCATATACAATCTTCCATAGGTTCCTTCATACCCTACATACTATGTATGTTGCGCTTTTGTATTAGATTTGGGCGGATATTTGTATCATTTCTAAAGTCTTAAGACGAACCAATCTTCTATTATACGAAAAGTAAGCTTCTGGGTGACGAAAATATTTAATTTTTGATAATTTAGGACGAGAATTACTTCGTCATACAAATTCATCATAAAAATTCTTTGAACAATGCAGGTTCCTTTGTTGGAACCCCACCCAAGAGAGGGATGCTCAAGAAAAGTAAACTCTTGCAAGGAAACAAAGGCCATTTTTTAGTACTTTTTTAGAAGAATAGATGAAGGATGGTAAGATCTTTTAAAGGTTACCGTTTGGGGTCCTTTCCCATATAAGGGCTGCAGGGCTGCAAGATCTTTGAAAGCTTACCCTTTGGGATCCTTTCCCATATAAGGGCTGCATGGACATAACGAAGAGAATTATGCTACGAAAAGTAGTGCAGAGAGGGTTTATTGGTTGACTTTACCTGATAGCAACTCTTTTATTTCTTTTTTAGAGTTTGCGATGGGGAACTCCTTCTTAATGATTTTCTTTCTTTGTTTAACGAATCTACGATAGATCTACGATCTGAATGTTGCAAAAAGCAAGACAGATTTAATATACATTCGGCCATTTTTTATAACAAATTTGCATACCTTACATATGTATGCATATTTATGAGTTTCTTTTTGGAATTTTTGGTTTTTCTTATTTTTATTATTTTAATTTAACGAATTCCTTGAATATTGCTTTCAGGTGCTTTAAATTATCATCAATTACCTGCTGACATGCAATACGTAAACTAAGACTCAATATAAACTTTTGATTGCTTTAATTTTCACGGTCAAAGACTTTATTCGACTCCCTCTCCCTCTCTCGCTCTCTCTTTATCTCTATCTCTCTCTCTCTCTCTTTCATTATTTATATAGCTACATATACATACTTTAGCATATGCATATATATTTTAATCATCACTATGAACTTGCATTGAATTTATTGATGTTTTGTTCAACATTTTGTTACTTTTTTTTGTTGTTGTTACGTTAGTTGAAAAGTTTCGTTAAACACGAAATGTGAATATTTAGACATAAGGCATTTTTGGCATTTTTCAAGAAGTTGAACGGTGAACTTAAGAGAGAGTTCTCTTCTCCTCACTCTTCAATGAAAATGAAATATTTATAAATTGATTTTAATAAAATTCGCCTTGAAATTGAGCTTTAAAGACTTAAGATTGATTTTCAAAGACAATCATGTCGCATTTTTACTTAGCCTTTAAATGCCAAAATATTTTGGCGGAGGAAACGTTAGACTAACTGCATAGGTTATGATCACGAAATTTTGAAAGTTCATTACCCCGGCATAGAAATTATTTTTCAAAAGATGATTTTTTTTACTTTTCTATAAATACTTAGTTTATTATTTATTGCATTCCCACTTGTGGCACAAGGTACAATAAGACGGTGCGGGAATTTCTGATACCCAGAAAGTCTTGACATAGATCCACATTTTTTTATATTTATCTAAGGATGTCTGTCTATCTGTCCCTCTGATGTGTATCTTTGTTTTCTTGTGCTCAAATTTGGTACACAGACATGTTTTGGATCAGATGTTCGGATCAGATCACTTTTTCGATCTCTTCCCATATAAAGCATCAATGTTTTTTAATGGATCCAACTAATCTGAATGTTTTGAGAGTTCTAATCACTTTGTTAACTACTTCTAGCGAAATTTTCCTACTCTTAGTTTCGATTCTGCTGTTAACTACCCATAAGGGATAACCATTATTGTTTGGATCCGCAACTTGGTTACTTCTGAATAACACATATTGCATGGATTAAGTCAAGATAATGGATAAGTTGCGAATCAATGCCTGATGGCATTCCATCATGCATTCTTAAATCTTGTTTTGAAGAACCTTGTGAGGTTATATCAATTATTTTTAACCTCTCTTTAAAAAATGTCGTGTTAGAAGAGCAGCTTTTTTATTTCACTGTACAGATGTGGAAGTAGACATCTTGCGGAAAGCAATGGGGGCATTGCTAAGTTGAGCGTTCGAAGGAGCTCAACTGTGTTACATGCCTTTCTATAAGGAAGATATCTGTAATAAATCATTTAGATTTTACTTGAGCTGTTTAAGGCACTCTCCAGTCTTAATCGTAAGTTACTGATTTTTGGTTTCTCTTCTTACTTATTGATACGGATCAACTCTTACCTCCATCATAGATCGTTCAAAGTTCTTTTCACCTCCAGATAAAATTCACGAGTTCTTTTCACCCACGATAAAATTCCCGTGACGTTAGGGGTACCTTGAGGTGGCCCTGCTATTTCTCCTGTACCCTAATGATCTCCCATCGGCAATTAAGTCGGCCCATATCCTGACTTACACGTATGATGGGTTCGGGGTCTCTTATTGCAAATCATCGCGGCCCAAAGGAGACTATAGGTAGGAGAGTGTATACAATGACTCAGGTCTTATGATCTACCTGTTTGGTAATTAGGTTTCATCGATTCCTCTAAGAGTAAAGCACGTGTATTTCTCTTAAATGTAACCGTGTGTAGCGCCCGTGGGAGAAAAATTTAAAACCTCCTTATATCTCCCGAAGTAGCTAGCTCAGCAATGAGATGTGCGTCCGTCTGTACAATGTCCGATTCTCTTCAAGTGCCACTAAAGAGTAGCCCTAAAAATAATAAAATCAGTGGTTCGATATTCAGGTGGACAGTGAGGATTAACAGATGTTAAGCTGTTCTCTTGCTCGATAGCGCACTCCTGCCTCCTTTAATCAGATCTAAATAATTTGGTTACATGGCGCTCATATATAATTTTATGACATTTAACCCAAAAAAAAATGGAAGATGTTGTCGTTCTCACCGTGGAACTCATCAAGCATATCTCTCTACGATATAACAGTAGTTACGTCTTATCGCCGATGCGTAGATCTGCCTCAACCTTATGTGAATATTATGTAAATCAAAAGTAAAGCAATTATATGAACTAACGTTCAGAGGGAGGTGGCTAGTAAGAAGGCCATGTCCCTTTTTGCCTCAAGTATCGAAAGGGTTAGAGCGCGTTAATCGCTAAAATAATTATTGAATATAATCGATGATGAATATTATCTGTGATGTCTGTGATGTGTGATGTCTATGGCTGCATTTACAGAATTGCGATAAAGAAAATTAATTTACTCATTTTGTAGTATGTGGCCAAGTCATAAATACGAAAATTCCTTATCAATCATCTATTCGGTAATTACTTATTTATAATTAGTATATAATGTTTAAGGTTTTTGTGCCAACTGCCATTATTTGCTTTGCTTATTGCTGCGTGTAGTCGTTCAATTTATAAAAATTTTTTATTCTACTTTCAATTAGTTATAATTGACTTGGAACATACAACTATGCTGTTGTTCTTGTTGTTGTTCTTGTTGTTGTTCTTGTTGTTATTTTATGGCACAAAATCGTAAACTCAGCACACATCAGTATCGTTATATGTTTGTATGCCTAACTGTTTATGGCAGATTTGACATGTATGCTGTATAAGTACATTAAGGAATTTTCAAATTTAGAAAATATTGATTGGATTCCTATTTACAAAAAAAAAAAAAAAAAAAAAAAAAGAAGAAAGCAAGTGAATAATGTACAGGAAATAAGTTCAAGTATACAGAAATTATCTTTAAATATAGGATGCTTGGAGATGCTACATGGGGGATGAAAATCATGCGGTAAGCAACAACAGTGACTGCTATGAAATCCTAAGTAGTAGATAATGAAGTAAAATAAAACATAAAAAAGTCTTTCTCTCTCATTCATTCATCTTTCACTCGTTCAATTAATAAACTTTCGATTATTAGGTCGAGTCATAAATAAATTGCTTTTTTTTCAATTTCTTCAATTTGCTTAATTTCTTCACTTGTTGTTTGTTTTACTCATTATTTTCTCTTATGTCTTCTCTTGCGGGAAAGAGTTTAAAGTCTTTTCGCCCGTTAAAGTCGTCTCTCCAGAACGAGCATTGGTAAGTCAATTGATTAGAACTCCACCTTATACGATGCATTGTCCTTCAGGTGTCGTCGTTAGCATTATTGCTTTGTTCAATTTCTTAGTACACATCGTACACATGACGGATATGAATGTTTTCACAGCATCCCATAAAACTGTTGTCAGAAGACTAATTGAACTCTTATCTCTCCCTAGTAAAAGCGGAAACTCTTTTGCCTTGGTGACCTTGGTGACGAGGTGCGTCCAAAAAAGATGACTTTTTATTTTTCCATATATTCATCAATATCATCAATTCTGTCCCTTGCGTCAGCCAATTTATTTCCAATCTTCGGAGCGGATGCTGTCTTCACCTCCTTAATCGTGACAAAACTCCGTGCTTTTATGGATCTCTTCAATCCTGGGAATAGGAAGATGTCCTAAGGTGCCAAATCTGGTAAATACGATGCGCAGAATTGGAAGAAGTCGTAGGGCGCCAAGGCCGGCATATACGGCGTTCTTTTTCGCCAAAACTATACCAACAGGCAAATAACGTCTGAGATGGTGCATTATCCGGCATGGCATGAGCCAATCGACACGTCGACGTTCTCAGCAACTTCTCTAACTCGACGATCCTCCATAACAATTTTCTTAACTGCTGTAACACTTTCATCGTTTGTTGGTCAATTTGGGCGTCCACGATGGTCGTCGTCATTACGTCTGTTTACATAAAGCTCGGTTAGCGCTGCGATTTATTAAACGTCGGTCTAAACACCTTGATGAACCTTACTTTACAAAAGGGCTATGAGCTTAGTGCGACCAGTAAATGAGTATTC
Source organism: Glossina pallidipes (assembly GCA_000688715.1). Taxonomy (NCBI): domain Eukaryota; kingdom Metazoa; phylum Arthropoda; class Insecta; order Diptera; family Glossinidae; genus Glossina; species Glossina pallidipes. The sequence continues at coordinate 38,340 of KK500234.1, read as the reverse complement.
GTCTGTTGTGTGATTTTTTTAAATATTGTAATTTTTTTCCATATAAGGACTTTTTAATATAAGGCGGTATATAGAGAATGGGCGGAAGAGTGGACCGATCCGAGCTATTTTCAATAGCGTACGTCCTTGCGTCAAAGCATGTCGAGATTCCAAATTTCATCAAAATGCTTCAAAAATTACGACCTTTAGGATGACCGACAGACAGACACACGAACGGACAGGGTTAGAGCGATTCCGAAAATGATCCTACATCGACCGGTCTAATTAAAGGTGCGTGCGCGTCCTTGCGAACCTAAATGTACCCTTTACTACAAGAGGTGTAGGGTATAAAAATATAAATATTCCCGTCAGCAAAATGTCATTCGCAAGACTAGCTTTCTGAAATTCTTCATACCGTTCATTTGTCAACAGTGTTGATAGGTGAAATGCGCTGTAGGTCCTCCACTATATTTTCAACGATCTATTTGGGCCGTAGAATGTCTAAGGCAATGAATTGTTTCTTTCAAAATTTTCTATTGTGAAAATCGCAAAGCATACCAAGGATTTGAATGATAAGAAAAACTAACTGATTTATGCTAAATGACAAACTTGAGTCAACTACTAGCACCTGGCAACTCTGTATGCAGTGATATCTAACTAACGACTTTGTTGTGCTAAAATATGATTAATGAAAGCAACAGTTGTAAGGATAGTGAGTGAGAGAGATTACGATGAAATTTCGTGTAACTTCACTTCATAGTGAACACAAACTTGTAAGCAATGTTTTCTTTTTTTTTTACAGTCATTTTTAAAATGAGAGATTTTGATTAGAATATATATACAGAATCTATATAGTGATTTCAAAGTACTTGCATACAAAAATGCATTCATTATAATTCACATGTAAGCACTGTAATCAGCAATATAACACAAACACATACACACACACACACACACACACACACACACACACACCCACTCAAGTATTCATTAATTTTTCGAAGTTTACAATAACAAGCATCATAGTTAAATATAATAGTAGTTACCGGGAGAAATCAAGACACGTTGTTCAAATACAGTGAATATTAAGTAAGCAAGAGAAACAAAAAAAAAAAAACAAAAAAAAAAGAAAAGATTGAGCACATAGTAGTCATTATACAATGGCGCCAAGAGGTGGAATTAAGCTGAAGGTAGAAATTGAAATTGAAATTTTACGCTCATTATCATGCATTGCGATGCAGAGAACTGTGAAATAACAACCTCAGGCATTTAAAGGAAAGAGGGAAGGAATGTAAAAAAATAACAAGGATTGCTTGCTGCAAATGCTATTGTTTATATACAAAGTAACAGATTAGCGAATTACTGCCAGTAAGAAAACGAAAACAAGCAGGAACATTATAGTCGGGCAAGGCCGGCCATTAAATACACTACACCACACTGTCTACTTTCGTCTAACTCTGATTCTTTTTTTTTTTTGTAGAACACGAAAACAAGTAAGAATACCATAGTCAGACAAAGCCGAGCATTAAATACTCTACACCACATTACCTAACACTATTCTTATTTTTATTATAGAACACAAAAATTATATCTTGTTTTTAGAGAACAAGTAAGAATACCATAGTCAGACAAAGCCGACCATTAAATACCCTACACCACGTTACCTAACACAATTCTTATTTTTATTATAGAACACAAAAATTATATCTTGTTTCTATATAAAGGCATATTTTTCATGTGCGTGTTTATGGGGAAGCGGGTCCAAAACGCAACCTAAGGCAATACAAGATTAATCTTCACATAGGGCGGGGTTGAAAAATAAGCATAGATGGTGTAAATTTTGTAAATTTTGTACAGTTGTGAGAACATTATGGGTCGATTTTTCTGCTCTACAAAGGATCAATTTTCGTAAATCTCCTGGGTTGGATCCAGAAAATACAGACAATGTGGTTCAAATTTGTTCAGTTAATTTTAAAAATTGGATTTCTTTTCCATATAACGACATTTCCGAATAGGGCGTTATATGGGGAGTAGTACAAAAAGTGGACCAATTCGAACCATTTTCAATACCATTCGTTCGTGCACGAAAACACGTCATTGTGCCAAACTTCATCAAAATATCTCAACAGTTGCCACCCTTAGCAAATTTACATGGACAAAAATTAGATGGACAGACGGACAGGCTTAGATCAATTCGGATTATCATTCTGAATCGGTTGACAGAATAAAAAGTGGGTATATCTTAAGCACATCTGCGTGTTACATACGTACACACGGAAGTAATATACCCTGTGGTGTAAGGTATTTAAAAGAAAATGCATAGAAATTGACGACAACACCAAATCAATCTTCATCATTATGTTATTGTCTTATTGTGTTTTTATTCAGCAGAAAATCACTTACCTCTTGAGAGGGAGTTACGTAACATAATATGAAATTCTATAACATTTAATTTCTTATAAAAAAAAAAAAAAAAAACAAAAACCCATGAAACCTTTTTACCTTGTTTCGCAATATTTCTCTGCGTTGTATGGAAGTAATTCAATGTTCTTTAACGAAAGATAACGTCATGGAGAGTAAATAAGAGTGACAGGTCACACGTTCTTTTCTCTTGGGTTTCACTTTACACCTATGTGAATACATCTTATAATATGCAATTAATTCCCGATTCTTCAATTTTCGCAAGAGAAACTGTCAGTGCGTCAGCAAAAAGCAAATTTCGTTATATTGTGTAATCGGTGTATAAATAAATTCCTGCTGTTTTTTGGGAAGTGGAAATTTTTTTTTTGTTCCACAAAGTTGGAATTGTCCTGGAATTTTAAATGAAATTTTTTGCGATGTATGGTTTATCTTAAAGATGAAAATTATTTTTCCCTCTTAAGAGTTCTTCTCTATTCTTGTCATTATTTTTCTAAAATATTTACGTGGATGCGTTTTTTTTTTATTTTTGGAGGGAAAAAATTTTTGGACAACGGCTTACTGCTACTGGTATTTTTCATAGTGAAGTAGAAGTTCGGCATCGTTTAACCCTCCCGGATAAGTTGCTTATGCTTTAGTGCTATATAGAACTACTTAAGTTCTATAGAGAATTGAATTTCTGCGAAAAGTTCTACATATAACTCGTCAAAAATATCACTTATGAATACATTGTTGAGATTTGAGTGGGGATGAGAGAGAGTTACTGCAGCAACAAACTTCGTAAGGCCCAAGCGCAAAATTTGCGTCGTTTGTATGGCACTACAAAGTGTTGATGCTGCTTCTTCCCTAAACGTAGGTTCTCCTACCAAAAATGTGATACCTTACCTTTCTTGGAGTGTTTTGACTTCTAGCTTTAGAGCTAATCAACTGAACTTTGGCTCCTTTCTGCTGTTCATTGTTATAACTCAGGGTCACGGTCGTAAATATGGGCTGTGTGAGCACTTGCAATGCTTCGGTTGCGTTATGCACGAAGAACCGTATTAAAGCTGAGGAATCTGAACTGATGACTTTGGAAACATATGGTCTCTTATGGGTTGCTGCTAAGAATTGGGAGTACAAAGTAGATCGTTTCCTTTTCTAAGAAAGAATGTGAAGAGTACTGTCGGGACGTGAATGAAACTGTGACTTCTTCATTTAAAAGTATAATCGTTAAGCTATATGCGGCTGTATGAGTGATCACGCTAAAAATGTCTTGAAGTTTTAAATAGGTCTAGTTTTGTGTCGAAGAATCGCCATTTGAAACTTTACTTTTTTTGCTTAATTCGAAGGATAACGCTACTAGAGCCTTAGTTGTGATGAACAGTGGATACGTCGCGATCTCCAAAGCTCAAATAGTCCTGATGCAGAGTTGGCAGACCATTAACATCGGCGATAAGCCCAAAAAGCCAAGATGTCCCTACTGGGATGGGGGCTTGATCCAACCAAATGAAACCATCACTAAGGGGTGTTAACAGCAATAATTGATGCAGTTGCGGCAAAAAATGGGCGTGATATGCCAAAAATGATGATATGGTGCGTTTTCAACATGAAAAAAATTCTGCCCCATATAGTGGAATACGCTGTAGTTCTATCAGTTCTACGAAGGTCGTGTACTTTCCGCTGTTTATCAGCAGATAAACTTTACTATACCTATAGCTCGAACACAAATTTCCATGGACAGACATCAGACTGACAGATGGACAGATGGGCTGAGATCATTTCAGATTATGGTTCAGAATCGATCGATATAATAAAACATGGGTCTATCCTAAGCCCTTCTGGGTGTTACATACGACCGTACCAACTTAATGTACCCTGTACCACAAGTGGTGTAAGGTAGAAAACCGAAATTTACTTATGACTCGTTCGTTGCGTTTCACATTTTCCTCATTCCCAAATATAAACCTGCTTCTGTTAATTGATTCTTTTTTAGAGGATTAGTTGCTCCCTCTCTACTTTCCAGATATAAATCTTTATTTAAATAAATAGTCATTCAATTAGTTTTATTAATTTTTGTATGAATAATTTCTTTTTTTTTATTAACTTGATTTTTTTCGCTTTAATTTTGGTTTTTTTTTTTTGTTTTAGTTTTGTTTTGTTTTTTTGTTTTTTTGTTAATTGTGTGTTTTTTTTTTTGTTTTTTTGTTTAATACTTTCGACTATTAATAGTGTTTTTATTATTGGTTTGTTTTCATGCTTGAATTATTTTTATATAAAAAGTTTTTTTTTTGTTTTGTTTTTTTTTTTATTTTTTTATTTTTCTTTTTTAATTAAATACTTTTATTACTAAAAATGTTCAGATACTTTTAAAACCATTAAAAAATATTTCAATTATGACAACATTGATGTTTCACTTACACTTAATGCATTAAAACAAAAAAAAACAAAAAATTCTTTTATGAGCAAAAGAAAAAAAAACAAGAAAAGAAGGCTCATTATCCACTGTAGTAAATGCAGTGAAGAAAAATAATTTGGTTTGCAACGATTCTTAACCACTCACCGCTTAAGGTTTTAAGGCTTTAAGGTAAGACATACGGACGAATCCTTAAGTCTTCATTGATTACTAAAATTATTTGCTAATCTTTAAGTTTCGATACAAAGAGAAAGCGAATCTTTACAGATCTGAGGGAATTTTTGTTAGCGAATATAAAGAAAAATGAAGATATGGAAGCCTATGATAAATAAGAAAATAATCTGGTTAAGCAATGAGCGGATGAAGCCGAACTGTTTAGAAAAGTCTGAAGGGGTTAACGTAATATCTGTGGAGTGAAGGGAGGAAGACAGAAGAAGGAAAAGTCCATAGTTTGGCTACCATTTTTCGTGACTGTCTTAACCGGTTTCTTCCCAATCTATCTTCGGGGGGAGCCGTCCAAAATGCTTCGATTATGTGGACAAAAGATGGTTTGAGAAGGGTCGGGACAGTTGGCCATGCCAGACCAAATTAATAACTTCTACGACTAACTTGACAATTACTTTCACTGATTAGAAAAGAGTCAGGACGATGTTAAATAATGTAGTAAAAGCCAGACCTGTTAATATTCAGTATCAGTATTAGACCCAGTGGAAAAGAGCTTAGCTGAATTAGAGAGGAAATGAATGGCAAAGGACTAGATTATCTACGAAGAAGTTGAACTTGAAAGGAGATTCGAGTTGGAAAGGAGTTACACTGCCTTGGAAGTGATTAGACCGTTGAAAGCCTAAGGTGTCTAAAAAGAGCTTAGACTGGCTGGTAAAGTGCACGGTTGCTGAGAAATTAGCTAAGAGGCTGCAAACGGATTAAATGATATGGCTAATCTGCCTTGAAAAGCTATAGAATGTTTAGAAATATGTTAACTGAAAGGGCAAGGATTTGCAAAGCATTGTGGTAGTGAAGAAGATCGACTAATTAGATAGCCTAAAAAGGAAATTAGGATAGCCGAACTATGCCAGTATTGGGCCAAGTTGACTGCAAAAAGAATGAGGTAACTAGCAGGTTAGATGCTTACTTGTTTCAAATCGTCTCGCTAAGAAGCATAAAGCAGCTCCGCGCTTTAGTAAGCGCCTACGTTCTCCAGCGAAATATTAAGCCAGCTATTCGAAAAGGAACTGCGCTGGTTGAAAAAGCTATAAGGTTCAAGCTTAAAGTGAGGAGCGGCCATATGAGTAAAGAGAGCACTAAACGGCTTACATGCTTAGGGGAAAAACTGGAGTAATTAAGAGGAGGTTTGACTGACTAATATCAGGTTTGACTGATATAGTTAAGTAATTGGAATAGTTCTCTATTCGCTAAGTAAATTCCAGTATGATTATATACTTCGTTCTGTTGAGTTGGAGAGCCTATTGTGATTAGAGATAGGGGTTGGTTACAATGGCTATCGCATGAGCTCGAAATTCGTCGACGATTCGCTATATCTTTTAATTTTCTTATGACCAGTCACTTTAGGAATGTCCGCAGGATTTGCGGTCTTCGTTAGGCAGAAAAAAGGAAAGGAAGAGGGAAAGGGGGTTATGGTGCGACCGCAGCCAAGAAGGCCTATGCTCGATCGCTAAGTATTATGAATTTTCCGACCAATAATTCACTATCATTGCACCCTCATATCATTCGTAATTAAAGTATGATCTGCTGCTCTGGACATTGAACCCGATTATATGGACTGGATAGTTCCACTTCTTATCCACTAAACTGTATGGTGGCCCGGCAAGTTTGTTTAAAAGTGTAGGATAACGTGACATATAAATTTATCTACGATGCAAAAAAGTCGGAACTTCGAGCCATAGAGAAGTGAATAAAGAATAAACGATTTGAACGAGGTGCGGTCTACATCTCTGGACATTGAACTTCTTAGCGCTTCATATACGCTAAACTACCCGAGGGCCCGGCAAGTCTTCTAATTGATTTTAATGAGCAGAATAACGCGGGACATAAGTCTCTCTACGAGATAGGGATGGAAAAGTGTTCAGCTAAATGCCATTGCGAATCGACATAATCGTGACCTTCTTTTTACTAACAACATACGAACGAATTACTGAGATTAGAAGGATTAGCCAAGAAAGTCGTGCTAAGTCCGAAGGATTTATGCCTCATAGTAGACTCTTGCAATTGAAGCGCTACCTATATATGTAAATGGAATTGTGAAACTTTTCTCTGATTAAGGCGCATATATTTGCCTGCTTAACTTAAGTATTTCACAAAATTAATAAAGCTCTTAAGCGATGAGCATTAAAAATGGCTTAAAATTTCCATGAATTTCAATAAAAATTCATTTCAATATGTATTTCACTTATGGCTGCTCATGTAACGATTATGTTATTATTTTGCTTTATTGATGTTCTTGATAGTTTTGTTTTTTTTTATAAAATTTCCATGCAATCCTATGCATTTGTGTGTGTGTGTGTGTGTGTGTGTGTATCTTGTTATATTACCACATGTATGTATATGTATATATATATGTATATATATATACTTACATATGTACATATGTATGTATATTTATATTTATATATATATATATCTCTGTAGGCAAATAACAATTAATTATTAATTATAATTAATGTAAATATTTACAGTGACTTCGTTTCCTTTCCTGTTTTTTATTACTATAATTATTATTATTATTATTTCAGTTTAAAGTGACATTTTTATTATTTTGCACACATTTGTAATGATTTCATTTAGTTAGCAATATTTTTGTTTTTGTTTTTGTTTTTGTTATTTTATTTTCTTTTTTTTGTTTTTGCTTGCAACACGATTATACGAATCATTTCAATTATAAAAATAAAAACAAAAATATATATGAGTTTTATTATTATTATTATTATTATTCTATATATTTTTAATAAACTTATTTATGCTGCTTTCTATCTTCTCTTCTCTTATTTTTAGGTAACGCAAAGGATTTCTATTTTTTTCTCGCCTCCTATTTTTAAGCTGATTTAAGTGTCAATTAAATTGCTGATGATTTAAAAAAAGGTATAAACTGAAATAATATTTAATTTATTTATTTTTTTGACAACAAAAAGCAAAATAAAAAAGAAAAAGCAATGCGAACTTTTTTAATTTTTTTTTGTTTCGCATGGCTTGGCGTTTTTTAAATATTTAATATATTTTTCTTAGTAATTTTATTGTTTTACTAATATTTTGTATTCGATTGTTTATTTAATGTTTTTTTCTTTTTGTTGTTATTGTTGTTTTTTTTTTAACAAATTATATTGTCAAGCACGATTTTTTTATCAAATTTATTTTTATATAATTTTTTTTTTTTTTCTTTTTTTTTGTTTCCACTTGTAATGCTTCTATGCCGGTTTATTAATTAGGAATTAGGAAAATTGCATTGGGTTGTATGCTCCGTTAGATCTCCGATAATTATTTGGTGTAATGCCATCAAGATTTATTTATTGCTTTCCCCATTCCGAGAGTCATTATAGTGAGTGAAGTATTAATAGTAATAAGGGGAAGGCTTGGCATCTTGGATAATCTGTACACTCAGAGAAGATTTTCAATTAATTGCACTGCAAGCTAATCAAACTCGCGGAAATTTTTTTCCATAACTGAGATTTAGGTTACTGTTCAGTCTAACTTTTTGCCGGTCCGTCTGTTTTCAGCAAAAGTAACGTCCATCTGTCTTCAGCAAATGTAACTCGGGAAGTGATTTTGAACGTAGACAGGGAAGTTTTACCGCACCTCTCGGTATTCTCCAGACCTGACCCCTTCAGATTCCCATTAATAATCAACGATCGGTGCAGCCATATTTAGCAGGTCAGTGGTTCATAGAAGTTTAAGATTTGCAAAAATGGGTCGATGGCTATTTTGGCCTCAAATCCACAAATTTCTAGATAGTTTCTAGATAATTATCACTTCTAAGCTTCGTTGCAAATATATTTTAGATAAAGTTGTCTAATTGATAGGTGTTATGCTTTTATCGACTAAGCGACTCACTTTAGCTACAACCAAACTAAACTCTATCGCACTTGAGATTTGAAGCCGCGAACACTGACTACTTATCTGCTAAACTACTCATGCGATTGTGAAAACTAAAAAGGCTAAGCTTATCGCAGCACATCTATCTACCGTCACAATAACAGATTTCTTCGAATTTTTGTGTAAGCTCTCGTCTTGTCTTTTGTCCGTCTGTCAAGTGAGAAAATTACCTGAAAAATTCCATCTGAATTTTTCTTTGCCATTACCATGAGGTAAGTTCCAAAAATCAGTCAAATCGGACTAATAATTCAATCACTATCTATAGACAATGCCGAGCTGAGAGTCTACCAATCATAGGCATGAGACCAAGTCAATGAATCTTCGCTCTATCTTATAACCAAATAGCGTACACAAGTTAATATTGGGCCAAGGGTTTCAGCCAAAATCGCATATAACTCGATATAGCCGGGCAAAGATAAATAGAACTTCTTTCTTGTCGGGAATAAGTTGGAGCGTTAGGCAGTCCCCCGGTTTCGATATCAAGTATTTGTTTAAGAAGAACGATTTAGTTTTGCATCCGTCTAATCATCTGCGGCCTTTGCTAAATCTCGTTTATATCCTCCGAATATTATCACAAAATCTTTCGCTTTGCTCTCTTCGGACTTTGGATTAAATGAACAAAACACCAAAGATTTATTCCTTAAATTACGATTTTGAGTGTGACCTTGAATTTTTTTTTTGCCTGTAAAAAGTTCACTTTGAAGAGTAGCTAAAGTAGTGTACAGCTCCACACAAAGATGGCGTTCCTAGCAGCAAAAACAAGTCGTTAACTGGCTGGCAGTTTATGTTATGTTCTGTATGTTAGTTTAGAAAGCTGGTTACAGTGGGCGGATTTGGTTTCTTCTGCATATATTGAAAACTTGAAATATCGTGCAATATTTAAATTGAAATGAATAAATGCGAAAATAATTTTTAATAATACTACGAATATGTTCGGATATAGTTCTTCTTCATAAGCAGTGATGAAGAAGAGACCGTTGTTTTATGTAAAGGAGAGCATTATGACATCGGCTGCTTTATAAAATGCACCTGACGCGTTAATTTTTCCCAAAAATTTCAAGCGCACATAACTTAGGTGTTGACGTTTGAACGACGTAGGTTTCAGTTGTCTGCAGTTCAGTGTTATATCAAAGTACGTCAAAGAGCAACTTGTGGAAAAGCATTTTTATATAACAATTTTCAGCTTGAGCTGGGAAGTTTTACCACACCCCACATATACTGCGGAGCTGGCCCTTTCTGATTACCACCTATGCAGTCATATTTAGTAGATCATCACGTTTGTAAAGCTGAAGATGTGCGAAAACGGTTCCCCTCGAAACCGGATGCCGCGAAGGCATCCACAAGCTACTTGGTAAATGGCAACAGACCATAGATAACGATGGTCCATATTGCGATTATTAAGCTTTGTAACCAACATAATGCAGATAAAGTTAATTTTTATCAAGAATCGGTACAAATTTATTTACACGCCCATTAGAAATGAAGTTTAGGTTGTCAAATAACTGCAATATCCCATACAGAAGTGCTTGATTATGTCTCCATGATTAAGTTTTAGCAGACGGTCTATCAATTGATTTTCAAGAGATTTGAAAAGTTATGAATGCCGCCTTCCAACGAAATCCTCTCGACAATCTTATGTCATTTTCAACGCAGTCTTCCATTGCAAATCATGGGCCGAAGGAGACCATAGGTAGAGTAGGCTGCAGAATTGTTCAAGAATTACGATCTGCCCGTTAGATAAGAAGGTTTCGTCCATCCATTTGTTCCTATAACGGTAAAGCACATGTGTCCCCCGGATAAAAATTTAAAACCACTCCATATCTCCCGAACTAGCAAGCCCCAAAAATAATAAAATCAGTAGTTCGATATTCAGAAAGACAGAGAGGATTTTTACAAGCACTTAGCCGTTACATTAAAGTATTAAGATTGTGTGCCAAGCGTTGTGCCTTTACCTCTTGAGCACTCGCACTAACTTCGACCAATCTAGACTCTACTGTATCTCGAACTTTGAGATTTGGTAGTTACGGTTCTTACTTACTCAGTTACCCATGCGGGGAGTGGTCCTTCGATCGTGACATATGGCATGAAAAAAATTCTTTCTATTTCATCTAAACAGCTCCGACACTTTGTAAGCAAACTCGGCTCGAATAGACGTTTGTCATGGGTATATGTTGTTGCAAAATGGTGGATAGGCTGCCTTTCGATAGAACTCTTTGGGGTGTTAGCTATTTCACAAAGAAATGTTACTTTTCCGAAATTTCGAAACGATTGTGTTCGCTTTTTTAAATGTTTTTTTTTTGGAAGAAGCACGGAATTTGTATTACCAGAGTGTTCAGGGTTACCGACCTGGCTTTGTTTAAAGTGAAGAGGCCAATACCAATTGTTAATTGGTACTTTTTCTCATCAAAACGTAAAGTTTAGTCAATAAAAGAAATTCCGGGTTCACAATTGTGTTTAAAAAAAAAAAACCAAAGCCGTGTCATTAAAATCACTATAATCTGTGAACTGATTTTGACACGTATCCAGAAATCATATGAGTTTGTCCACAGTGTTGTCATATATACATCAAACCGGAAACTTGTTGAGCGATGTCGTATATGGGGCAAATTTTGGAAACCAAATGACGAAAATGAATGAAGAATTGTACTAAGCGAAGTGGTGTAGAGTGCTTAACTAACAGTATTGCCCGCCTGTAATGGTTTTCACTTGTTTTATTGTTATTTTGAAAGAAATCCAATGCTTTGCGATAATAAAACTAAGCTAGAAATGATAGTAGCATGTGAGTTCTACACACGTTTCTGACGAGTTTCTTATCCGAATTCGATATCAATCTTGATAAGAGGACCACTACTATAGAAGGCATATACAAACATACATAAGATTAGAGCGGATACTAACAACTGCTGGAAACATTGCTGAAGGAAGAATATACTAAGCATATTACAACTAGGTTTGGGGGACTTTCTTGAATGACTTGGTATTTCCGTCAATCATCGTATGTTTGCGGAAGTTTTTCTTAAATAAATCTCAACAAAGAACTCTGCAAAAAAATGAAAAAATAACTTAGGTTGACGTTTTTGATTTTATGTTTTTTTTTTTGTTTTTTTGGTTTTAATATTTATTAGTTCTTCTTCTTAATGAGTAATGCGTTTGTAACGGCGACAAAATTGATTTGTATCGCATCACGTGTAACATTGTGTTTTTCATCACTAATATTAATCAACAATTAAGAGCAGCTACATATAAATGCCAATACAAATACATATCTGCTAACAATTTTCATCTTAAATTTTTCTTTTCTTTTTCTTTTCTTTTCTTTGCTTTTTTTTTGTTCTGTTTATAATTTATACTAATGTCTGCAAACATACATATATCTGTATATAAATAAAAGAATTCTCAATTGAATTTTAATTTGAAATTAAAGTAAAGTAAAAATGTTTGAATTTAATCGAATGTCAAGAATCGATAAGAAGTTAAACAAATTGCTTTTTTGTTGCTGGCTATATATGTATGTTTTTGTTTTTTTTTTTTTTTTTTTAAATAATTAAATAATTTACTTAATTAAAAACATTATTTATGCAAATTTAGTTGCTTTCTTTCTTTCAACTTTCTTTAATAATTTATTAATAAAATGTTTGTTTAAACGATCACAGTCAACAAATTATTTATGCTTTTCGTCTTGATTTTTTTTTTTTCAATTTTTATTTATTTATTTATTTATTTCATTTTTTATTATTTATATTTTATTGTTGTTCTTTATATATTTAATAACAAATACACAAAAAATTCAACTAAATTAACTAAATTCTTAAGCATTCATCATAACCTCAATAACCTATTAAGCTAAAGGATAAAATAATAGACGGATGCTTCGAATTTGAAGTGTGTTTTTAAAGCAAAAGGATAATCAGTTTTTACCTCTCTATTATTAACTGGAAAATCGTAGTATAAAAAATTATAAATTTTCTTTTTTATACCCTACACTACTTGTGGCGGTACAGGGGTATATTAGGCTTCTGCGAGTGTATTCAATATCCAAAAGGTCTTAAAATAGGACAATTCCGAAAGATCTTCTAAAAGGGTTTAAACATGTCCGTCCATCTGTCCGCCTGCCCGTCTTGTTTTCATTCCCAAAAGGATGATTCCGAAAGACTTTCTAAAAGAGTTTGAACATGCCCGTCCACCTGTCCGCCTGTCCGTCTTGCTTTCACACCCAAAAGGACTTGAGATAGGACGATTTTGCAACACTTTCAAAATGAGTTTAAAGTTCCCGATCCCCTTGTCCGTCTTGTTCTCACAAACAAAAGAACGATTTCGAATCTCCATCTATATGGACTTAAACTTATCTGTCTATCTGTCCGTCTATCGGTCTTGTTTTCTCCTGTTCAATCTGTAAGCCAGAAGTTTGGAGATACTTTGATGAAATTTGTTACGCCGAAGTGCTTTAGTCCAAGAACAAATGCTATTAAAAATGCTTGGGATCGAAGCACTTTTACAACCATTTCGGGAAATAACATACGATTGCACTTGAAAATTTTCATTTTTATACCCTACACTACTACTTGTGGCTGCACAAGAGTATATTAGGCTTGTGCGAGTGTATTGAATGCCCAAAAAGACTTGAGATTGAACGATTTCGAAGCACCTTCTAAATGAGTTTAAGACTTGTCCGTCCATCTGTCCGCCTGCCCGTCTTGTTTACATTTCCATAAGGGCGATTTTCAATCCCTGTCTAAATGGATTTAAACTTGTCCGTCCATCTGTCAGTCTGTCGGTCTTGTTTTCTTTTGTTCAACGTGTGTAAGACGCGAGTTTCGAAATACTTTGGTGCAACTTGTTACGCTGAAGTGCTTTAGCCCAAGAACAAATGCTCTTGAAAATGCTTGGGATCGGAACACTTTTAGAACGACTTCTCATATGGCATCTTATGCTGAAAACTTTTTTTAAACCAAGTGGTGTAGAGTTTTTAATGGTAGGCAGCAGCCCGCTATATTTGTTTTTACTTATTTTTTAAAATAAAATTAAAAAAAAAACAACTTAAATAATATTAAGCTTTACTCGCTTCATTACTTGACGAAGGCAAGTAAAATGGATTTCCCAAGAATTCGTAATATTTTCAAATTTATTTTCATATCGTTTTAAGGATGGATGGTTTTTAATTATTTTGATTTGTTTAGGCTGATTTTTTTTATTATTACAACATTTACATTTTTCATTATTTATATATTACATATATATACATATATATAAATATATATATATATATATATTTTATATATTATTATTTAGATATATCATCATGCACATATAACTAGTATTTCAAGTCTTATTTTATTATGAAAGTTTATAGCAGATATGCATCAACGAAACTTTTATAGAACATGAGATAATGAGATATGAAAGAAAGACAAACGAAGGTTGAAGTTGAAGGAATTCTTGAAATTTTTTTAATGAAAACTGCTGAAAATTTTTGTTTAGAAAAAAAATAAACGAAATAAGAATTAAATGATGATACTGCAGAGGATTATATTTAAATCCCTTAGATTAAATATTACATTGTGGGATATGTGACGACGGTAACAAGTGAAAAGATACAAATAATAATAAAAGTCTATCAAAAACTAACTGCAGCACGGAAAGACTAAATTCATTTTAAAGAATCGCTTTGCATACGTTTTTAATTTTTTCGAATACCCATTTGCACGAGTACGTAAGTAAAAGAATTTAGGTTATTTCTTATCTTAGTAGCCTTGGAGCAAGGTTACACCCGATCCTAACGGCTCTTAAGTAAGAATAACGATTGTAAAAGTATTTAGGTTATTTCCTAACTTAGTAGCCTGGAAGCAAGGTTATATCCGATCCTAACGGCTCCTAAGTAAGAATAACGCTCGTAAAAGTATTTAGGTTATTTCCTAACTTAGTAGCCTTGGAGCAAGGTTATATCCGATCCTGACGGCTCTTAAGTAAGAGTAACGATTGTAAAAGTATTTAGGTTATTTCCTAACTTAGTAGCCTGGAAGCAAGGTTATATCCAATCCTAACGGCTCCTAAGTAGGAATAACGCTCGTAAAAGTATTTAGGTTATTTCCTAACTTAGTAGCCTGGAAGCAAGGTTATATCCAATCCTAACGGCTCCTAAGTAGGAATAACGCTCGTAAAAGTATTTAGGTGATTTCCTAATTTAGTAGCTTGGAAGCAAGGTTATATCCGATCCTAACGGCTCTTAAGTAAGAATAACGATTGTAAAAGTATTTAGGTTATTTCCTAACTTAGTAGCCTTGGAGCAAGGTTATATCCGATCTTAACAGCTCTTAAGTAACAACGATTAACGTTATATCCAATTTGTGTAGTCGTCCAATGTTGATGGAGACTGCTTAGTGCTTTAAAGTGAGTAGCGACCGTCTTGATCGTCTGAAACATTAAAATTTTCGCATCGAAATGTGCCAATGTTGAGGTTATGTTCGGTTCATCTAATAATCGTTTAAGGCTTCGATTTAAACGTCGACTGTCTAACTGTTTAAACCATTAAAATTTCCGCGTCGAAATTTTGCAACGTTGAAGTTATGTTCGATTTATGTTTGTGCAGTCCATTTCAAGTAAGACCAGATTTGATCGATATCTTTGCGGTGATATTGATAGTGAAAAGACGATTAAAGCGAGAAATATTTTAAAAATGAAAAACTTTGCGATAGACTTCTTTGGCGTTTATAATAAGCACTTATAGTGCAGGGGCGCATTAAGTTTGTGCGGATGTATGCTACACCGAAAAAGGTTTGATATAGACTCATCTTTTATTATAACGATCGATTCAGAATTGCTTTCTGAATCGATTTAAGCGGGCCTGTCCGTCTGTCGGACATCTTCTGTTTAATCTGCAGGCCGCAATTTCTGAGATATTTTGATTAAATTTGATATACTGGCATGTTGTAGGGTAACATAGGATGCCGCGGCTCACTTACCGTTTTACGCCAATAGCATAGCGTGTCTGCCATATGTTAATGGAAATTAATAGTAGCCTTGATGTGGCGTGGCGATTGTATCGACAGCATTTTGGATAGCAAAACCTCAGTCCGGGCGAACATTTCCATTCCCTGTATAAAGGACAGAGCGTCCCTTCTTCATTTCATAAATGCTTATCTTTCCGTTCTCTCTTGCTTTATGGCGTGCGTTTGAAAATTGTGAATATACCTTTTCAGCGTTTCCTAATTCTCATATAAATATTCTTGACTATAATTGACTAAGACCCATAAGAAATATTTTCATACTCAAAGACTGAATTGTAACAACGATCAGATTGTGATAAGAGACTAATAACGGGGAAGCGGAAACTAAAGAAATTTCAAAGGCTCTTAGAGAAGGCCGCCTTCGGCTTATGATAAACCTTTGAAATGTGGTATCCGCGTTAGAGCCAAGGTATGAAAACAAATCTAATGACGCACATCTACATTCAAAGATGCCGTAGGGAGTGAGCATCGAAGTTTCTTTTTAACGTGATATTGGCATCAGATATCTCATAAACTAAACATACTTGCATCCATCATGAGGTTCTAAGTTGAAGTAATCATGTCCGTGTGTTATTGACGGTTTGAGTGAAGCAAAATGTGTTAGAAACCTGGCAGATCAGAAAAAATGTGCGGGTTTGGCTCAGTATTACATTTTCAGCAAACAATCTCTAATCTATGGCAGTATGATAAGCTTGTGGTAGAGTCTTCAAATAATTCCTGATCTTTTTTTATTAGCCGATCCACTATTAACAAACACTTTTATGATGTGTGTATAACTACTCAGGATAAACAATAATTGATCTCAAGTCAATGAATGTTGCTTATCGTACCAATTATAAGGAATTTCCTAATATTTGCAACAGTCAGTCAAAGCAACAAACAACCAATTGTGGAGTGGGGAATTCGTTAAATTATATCGGTCTGACTGTCCACTGTAGTTGTTACTACGACTTTGCAAAAATCTCCGCATGTGAACCTAAAAAATCAATAAAAGTAAGCCTTAAGAAAACCCCGAGAAATTTTATCTTTTGTTTGAATTACGATCACTTTGTTACAAAGGCTAAGTTCAAGATATTTCTACGGTCTCTTCCTAGTCACAATGAGTAATAGTTTGGTGCTGTTTCTGGGCTGTCGATGGTAGTTTTTCTAGCTTCATTGATTAGAGGGAATCGAGCTTTACCGAAACATTTAACACCGACCTTACTGGACCTGAAATTAACGCTCAGCATATATTTGTAGCATGGCGGAGCCAATCGCTCAGCCCGTGTAGCAATAATTGATTTAAACTTTACAGACCCTAGAAAGACCAAAAGAAAATGTGAAATAAGAGCTTAAGCGAAGAGCGGGATGAACCAAGTATTCAAAGTGATTGACATCATGTAAATACAAAGCCGGAACTCAAGGATATTACAAACGACGATCTCAAGTAAATATGAAGTCGGTATTCAAAAATGTTAGGAAGCACAACCACATGTAAATGCAGAGCCGAAACTCAAGGTTGCGACGAAGTACGAACTCATGTACATATGAAGCCGGAGCTCAAGTATATATCAAACCAGGGCTCAAGGGTATTACGAAACGCGAGGTCCTGTCGGTACTCAATGTCGTTACGAAGTACAACTTCAAATACATATGATTCCGGAACTGAAGGGTGCTACGAAGTACAATCTCAAGTAAATATGAAGTCGGTACCCAAGGATCTTGCGAAGCACGACCTCAAGTCAGTATCAAACTCGAAGTCAAGAGTGTTACGGAACATGCACTCATATAAATATGAGCTCGGTATTCAAGCATATTACGAAGCAACATCTCAAGCAAACATGAAGTCAGTACTTAAGGACGTTACGAAGCTCATGTGGCCATCAAACGGGAATGCAAAGGTGTTACGAAGCAGGAATTCATGTTAATATAAAGTCGGTTAACTAGGACGGTAAGAAGTACGACTTCAAGTAAGTATGAAGTCAGAACTCAAGAATGGTGCGAAGCTCATGTAACCATTAAACGGGAGTTGAAGGGTGTTACGAAGCGGAAACTCATGCAAATATAAAGACGATACTCAAGGACGTTACGAAGTACGACTTCAAGTAAATGTGAAGTCGGAAGTCAAGGATGTCGACCATCAAATGGTAATTCAAGGGTAGCAGGAATTCTTGTAAACATAAAGTCAGTACGCAAAGACGTTACGAAGTACGACTTCAAGTAAGTGTGAAGTCGGAAGTCAAGGATGTCGACCATCAAATGGTAATTCAAGGATGTTACAGAGCAGGAATTCATGTAAATATAAAGACGATACTCAAGGACGTTACGAAGTATGACTTCAAGTAAATATGATCCCGGAACTGAAGGGTGCTACGAAGTACGATCTCAAGTAATCATGAACTCGGTACACAAGGATCTTGCGAAGCACAACCTCAAGTCAATGTCAAACTCGAAATCAAGAGTGTTACGGAACACGAACTCAAATAATTATGAGCTCGGTATTCAAGCATATTATGAAGCACGATCTCAAGCAAACATGAAGTCTGTACTCAAGGACGTTAGGAAGTTCATGTGGCCATCAAACGGGAATGCAAGGGTGTTACGAAGCAGACAAAAGTCAGTACTCAAGGACGTTACAAAGTGCGACTTCAAGTAAATATGAAGTCGGTACTCAAGGACGTTGCAAAGTACGACTTTAAGTAAATATAAAGTCGGTAGTCAAGGATGTTACGAAGCTCATGTGACCATCAAACGGGACTTTAAAGGTGTTACGAAAGAGGAACTCATCTAAATATAAAGTCAGTACGCAAGGACGTTAGGAAGTACGACTTTAAGTAAATATGAAATTCAAGGTTGTTTCGAAGCAGGAAGTTATGTAAACGTAAAGTCGGTACTCAAAGACGTTACGAAGTATGACTGCAAGTAAATATGAAGTCGGAACCTAAGGATGTTATGAAGCTCATGTGGCCATCAAACGGGACTTTGAAGCTGTTACGAAAGAGGAACTCATGTAAATATAAAGTCAGTACGCAAGGACGTTAGGAAGTACGACTTCAAGTAAATGTGAAGTCGGAAGTCAAGGATGTCGACCATCAAATGGTAATTCAAGGGTGTTACGCAGCAGGAATTCATGTAAACATAAAGTCAGTACGCAAGGACGTTACGAAGTATGACTTCAAGTAAATATGAAGCCGGAGCTCAAAGACATTGCGAAGCACTTTCTCAAGTAAATATGAGAGCGAAACTCAAGATGATTCCGTTAAGTGCTTAGCAACTGAGTCCTTTTTTTTTGTTTTTTTTTGCTTCAAATTTAGGTAAATGGAAATCCCTGATATTTCATTTAAAAAGCGCTTTATTTTTTACAATTTCTAATATTCTATTGCCTAAAACTAATTAAGAGAGATATGAAATAAAGAAAAAGAAGAAGAAGAAAAATAAATAAATTAAAATACAATTAATTGAAAAGATTGAAGCAACTTACAGTGGAACTTATAGTCTATGTATTGATTGCGTAAAAATTTAAAGAAATTTTGCCTGATAATATCCGTTGATAGCTCGCCCTGGATATTATATGATGGATGAAATGTTTAGCGCAAAGGCCTTGCTAGGGTATGTTCTGCTTTTATTATTCTATCCGTTAGATGTTGAACAAGAGTCGATTTGTTTTTTATTTTTTTGTTGTTTTTTTTTTTTTTTTTTTTACCTACATAACTGAACTTTAAATTTAAAGTTAACATCTTTTGTTATTGTTTTCATTTCTTGTTGGTTTTATCTAAATTTAATTTTCAGCAGTACAAAAAGTTTCTTTCATTCAATAATAAACATATTTTACTTTTTCAATATATTTTTAGTTTACTTGTTTTTTTTTTTTCTTTTTTTTTATAATAAATTTTCGCTTTATTGTTGTTATTGTTGTTGTTGGTTTTTTTTCTTCCTTTTGTTGTTTTTATTTCTATATTTGTGTTATATACTAAGATTAGATAAATTTTGTTTCATTTTTTGTTTTTTTTTTTTTTTTTTTATATATATATGTTTGTTGCTGTTAATATATTTTAATCTAAACACTTTCATCTAAATGAAAATAAATCTCTTTCTTTTTTATATTCTAGGTTATGTTATTTTGAAGTTTTCTATGAACTCTTAAAAATTAAATGTTTGTTGGTACAAATGTGTTTTTTTTACTTCTTCTTCTTCTTTTGTTTTCTTTTAGTTTTCCATTTATTTATTTATTTTGCTTTTCTTTCTATTTTTTTTTCTTTCTTTTTTTTTTTTTTTTTTTTATTTTCTCTTATATGAATTTTCACGATTAACCTAATTGAATATACACAGATACATATACATTTATTTACAGTTCATCAATAGAAAAAAAAAAAAATCATTGGAATTTTTCCTTATTTTTTTTTTTTTTTTTCATCTTCGATTTCACATATTTCTTCAAACAATTTGAAGCATCAGAATTTTTATATTTGAAGTTTTGTCGAAAAACCACCAAAGCATAACGAATAGTTATGTAGTAAAAGTTTTGCATAAATGCTTGAGCGAGAAAAAATTGATGATAAATTCCTATATAAAATTTGTGCTTTCAAGGGTTGGATTGCATCCTTGCCTTTCATTTTGCTAAATGCTAAAATTTTTAGCAAAAATTCTTTTCTTCTTACTTGAAAAGAAATTCTGTTTTTTTCTTTTTTTTTCTTGAATGCGACCAATCAATCAGTCAGGGCCGAGATGCCCCTTTTCGTTTAACAAGGTGACAGTAACAGAAAAGCGAAAGAGATGGGGAAGCGATGTTCGTACTCTAGTGATACGCGTGTGCGGAATCGATGAAACACTCAGTATTGCTACGACCTCTACCTCACTTGAGATATGATTTCCCGATTACGCACTTCGTAATCACCATTCTTGCCTAGTCGCCTAAACGTCCGCATATTGTCAAAGCAACAAAAAACCGCAAAGCCTTACTTGGCCTTTTTAAGGAGCAAAGATCGAAAAGAGTGTAAAAATCATAAATTATTCGATACATAAATTTTTTGTGAAAGTAACCGAAGTGGACATCATTGGCCCAAAGTCACCTTCAGCATTGAATCTAAACAGGTCAACTATTACTATATGCTCCTTAAGAGATTGCATTGCTTTTGAACTTTCAAAAAATTCATTTTATCCTAAATCACTTGTGGTACAAGGGTATATTAAATTTGTGCGTAGATATGCAACATTTAGAAGGGCCCACCTTTTGTTATACCTATTGATTCAGAATCACTTTCTAAATCGATCTAAGCCGGTCTGCAGAATTCATTTTGTACGGACATACACGTACCTTCTTCCGATACCTTCTTTCACGCTGCCTAACATAAATTCAAATTTTCAGTTTCCTTCTTTCTGTTTTGGAAATCTCCCGTGAAGTTCAAGCTATGTTGACCTATCAATAGAAAATATTTGTCGCTTTGGTTTCACAGGAATCTATTACGAAATTTCAACTCAAGTTAATCTGTAGTTTTAGTTTTTTCTTCATTTCGGCTAAAGATTTGTGCATCTCTGCAAATGTCGGACCTAACCTCAACAATCGCTAAATTACTTATTCAATATCAATGCGTAGGTTCTGTTAAGCATTTTTAATATTTTTTTTATCATATCCAGCGACGAAGAATTAGCGAATCTTTGGTTTCATATGGAAAATCTAAAAAGACATCTCAAAAAACTTCCTCGTCACCATTTGTTAAATCGTGTTCGTTTGCCAGTCTATCCTCTATCTACCTATTCATTCGTCTATTTGCCTACTCATCTGGCTTGTTACCCATCTGTTCACTTGTTCATTCGTCTGTTGTTCATCATTCAGCAGTTGTCCATTCATGCATGCGTGCGACCGTACTCCCGCTGTGGAATCTATCCACTCTTCGAAAAATTTCTGTTTAGATGCTCCTCCGTGTCTGGGGGTTCAACTGTCCATACCTGCACTTATCCATATACGCGTCTGTCCGTACGCTTGTCTCTCCGCGCCTCTACTCCATTCTTATATTTATATGCCTGTTTACATTGTTCTTATATTTATTTGTCCGTACGGGCGTCTACTCCTTCCGGACATCTTCTTCATCCTTATAGTTATCCATCCGTACGTTCGTCTGTGTGGCAACTTTGGCCGCACGTCCACTTCACCCTTACGTTTACCCATCCGAACATCTATTCCACCCGTATGTCCATCCCTTTCCTTATGCGTCCGTACAGTCAACCCTTCACGTGTCAACGGTATTCTTTCCTGTTAGTATCCAGCTTATCCATGTAAACGCTAACTTCAACACTGAAACTTGATGGTTCGCCCCAACGATTTAACCATGTATAGGCCAACAATATATAAGAAAATTATACTTCACAACTTTTAGCAAATGTCGATGTAAAACTTTATATAAATATTTGTGAAAACCAGCTGAGAGTTTATTGCAAAAGTGAAGTGAAGTGAAGAAAATGGCTTTCACTAACAAAATAGTGCGTGTGCTTCTATGCATCAGTTGAAAATAAACACAAAATTCATCCATTTGGCCCACACCCATTTTCCATTGCGGGACCTCAGGGTAGTGAGGCCCCCTTCAATAGAGATTGTCTCTCTCCCTGAGGGGTCCTCAATAGGCTAAATGGCCAATGGTTGTAGGCAACCCGTCTGATTAAGGCACATGCCAGGTGCAGACGTTAACACACATGCAGATATTTGTTGGTTGCGTGCTTGCATTTTTTTAAGACAATTTTAAGGTTAATTTTGATTTGTTGGATTGGAAAAGTGGTTTTCTCGAAGCATTTAAAAGAAGAAGAAGATATGATTTCAGAGTGGAATAAACTCATAACGAAGAATGATTTTTTCTTTCTTGCTATGAACTGCATACATACTATTTTTTTGTTTTCTTTGTCTATTCGCTTGTTTTTTTTTTTTATTCGTGTGTGTAAAACTACCTGAAAAATTACTTTTCTACATCATTCGTTTTATTCTTTTAATTTTCGTTTTTTAATTAAAATTAAATTTAATCAATCTTAGGAATTATTCATCAGTTGGATCATTTTTTTTTTTTTTTTACTCTCATTTTCATTTCGTTCATTTTTTAATTTATAGTATTTAACCTAAATACTTGTTGTTGGCGTGTGTATGTGTTTGAGTGTAAGTTTTGGTTGGCTGTTAATATGTTGGTTGCAATGTTGCGGCTGTTTTTTTTTTCTTCTTCTTTTTTTTTAATGCTTTGATGTACGTTTGTTAATCAGTTTCATTGATTTTTCTATTGTTTTTTGTTACTTATGTTATTGTTTTTGTTGTTGTTAAAGTTTGTTGTACCCACCACCCACGGATGGAGTTTTATTGCAATTGTCCCTTCGTTTGTCATATCTAGATCATCAATCATATCAAAAATCACATAACGTCCGTCTGTCATATCCATATATATGTTCGCTTAGCTATCTGCTTTCTGCTAATGGAATGCTCCAAATAGTCGCAAAACAGCTTGTTGTGTACAGACCGAACTGATAATGTTTATAATGTCAGCAGAAATGAACTTATATTGGTCCATATAACAGGTATTGTAAGATCCCTTGAGGTATTGTAAGGATCTTGAGCTTTTGTCTTTTAGTTTGATCGTCCTTCTATTCGCTTTTCTATCGCTTGCTCTTGCTTAGCTTGAGCATCTTAATGTATGTGTATACAAAATTGATAATCATGGACATGGATATAAAAGGTCGTGGTTCGCTCCGAGAGGTTCAAATCTACAAGAGACAAAAAGTCGAATAAGGCCAAGGTTTTCATATTATTTTAATATTGAAAATTGCTAGAAGAAACGAGCAGCTAAGACGGTCTTAGAATTTCGGTTAGGTCCTCCTCTATTAAAAAGAGCTTGATGAGTAAGGCTAAGTCTCTTTTTTTGATGTTCGCTCTGTATTGAACTTCGATGAGAATCGGGTAAAAAATTCATGACATCATGAAATTTAGTTGAGGTTCTTTTCCAGTGAAAACGACTGTGAGCCTTTACTCGGTCATAGGTGAAAAACGAATCGAAAAATTTGCATCGTTTCATATGCGTTCCGCATTGAAAATTGGCGAAACTCGCTGAAAATGACGAGAAGAAAGAAACCATTAATGAAATCATGAAATTTAGTTGCGGTCTTTTCCCAATGAAAACGACTGTGACTCCTTACTCAGAGAAAGGTGAAAAAGAAATTGAAAAAGTTGCGCCTTTTCAGCCCGTTTCGCACTGAAATTTTGGCGAAACTCACTGAAGTTGACTAGAAGAAAGAGACAGTTAATGAAATCATGAAATTTAGTTGCGGTCTTTTCCCAATGAAAACGACTGTGACTCCTTACTCAGAGAATGGTGAAAAAGAAATCGAAAATGTCGTGTCCTTTTATGGCCATTTTGAATTGAAAGTTGGCGAAACTCGCTGAAATTGGCGAGAAGAAAGAAACCGTTAATGAAATCATGAAATTTAATTGCGGTCCTTTCCCAATGAAAACGACTCTGACTCCTTACTCAGAGAAAGGTGAAAAAGAAATCGAAAATGTCGTGTCCTTTTATGGCCATTTTGAATTGAAAGTTGGCGAAACTCGCTGAAATTGGCGAGAAGAAAGAGACAGTTAATAAAGTCACGAAATTTTGAGCTCATTCGCTATAGAAAATCAGTGAGACACATTAATCCGATGGGACCGAAGAAAGGCATCGACAAAATCGCACAATACATGATTAAAAAAAGACACGAATTAGGTTAGATTAGGTGTCTCCCCATCGAATATAAAATGTGATCCTTCCATAAGGATAAGACGAAAGAAATCGTTGACGAAATTTACCGGTGAACAAGTTCACAGATGAACTAGGTGATCGTTGGCAAACCAAGAAAATAGGAAAAAGACCATCAAATTGGCGAAGTGAAAAAGGGAGTCGATCGACCAGAGTCTTCCGATATTGGGAATTAAAAATGACGAGGCAAATAACGAAACAAAAAACAATATTTTAAAAAAGTCCCGAGACTTAACCAAGAAGATAAACGAATTGGATTAAAATGAAAGCAACAATTGTTGACTGTAGGAATAATATTGAAAATCAATTAGATCGGTTGACAGCTAAGCGGCTTGAATAAAAGTGAGTACAAATAAATAAAATATGTTTTTAGTCATGTTATTCAAGTGATTGACTTGATTTGAAAAATATTTTAATGCCAAGTGGTGGATATTTCGAATTCATCCTGAGACGAATGTGTTCTTCTTAAAATATATATATATATACATATGTATATAACATCTGTATATATATATATATATAACATATGTATATATATAGCATATGTATATATATATGTTTTAGTTTCTCTGATTACATCTTATTTTCTTAATAAAATTACTGATTGATTCTATACACAAGCTTAAATATGTAACTTAATTAAATTTATTTATTTAAATAATAATTCTTTGTGGGCAGTTGCCTTTGCTTTAACTTGTTGTTGTTGCTGTTTTTCTTTTCTTCATTTTTTTTTTTTTTTTGGTTTTATTTTTACATATATTTTTATATCATTTCCTGTTTAGTTGCTTGTTGTTGTTGTTTTTTTTTTGCTTTTTTTGCTTTTTTTATAGTTACACAATTTAATAGTCGTCTAGTTTAGTTTACACAAATACATATAAATTTCTAGTTTTTCATTTCATCATCAATTGTGTGTCTGTATGAATGTGTGTATGTATGTATGTATGCATGTATATATGTTGTTGTATGTTTAACTGTATATAGTAGGTATCTATGTATGCACTATCTCTGAGTGAATTTAATCAACATCAGTTTTGCTGGTATATGCCCTTAAACAATCCCACAATCACACAAGTATAACAATTGTCTACACATGCCCTTCGTTAAAGGATTTGTTTATACTTTGGAGTCTGTTTTTTTGTTTTTTCTCCTGCTTTCTTCTTTTAATTTTTATTTTAATTTTTTATTTTATTTTTATTATTATTATAAATGAATTTATTTCGGTCTTTGCTTCTCTATGTAAGTAATACTCCTTAATATACTTAAATATATTTTTATATATAATTCTCGCTTACATGGACTTCTTGCATATGTTGTGAACTTATCTCTAAACTAGTGTATGCATGTTTGTGTGTGTGTGTGTGTGGGTAGGTGTGGATGTCTGTTAATGTTTGGATTTTGTTTTGCATTTCTCACTTGCTTCTTCTTCTTCTTCTTCTTCTTCGGGTTTTTCTTCTTCATTTTCCCTTAATATATTACATTGTTAAGTTTAAAGTGGACGAGGAGGGCTTTTTTCTTTTTTCTCTTTTCTTTTTTTTTGAAGGAGTTAATTGGTATTTTTTGGATTTTTTGTGTTTTCTTTTTTACTTTCATCTCTTCTCATGATTGTTACATATATTTTTCTCCTTTTAAAATTGATTGACACTATGATGGAAGAACAAATAGATTATCCGTATTACTAGTAGTCGTAGTTGTTGTATTAAGCTCAGCAGTTGTTGTTATTAGCTTTTGCTAAAAATCGCTACTTGTCGATGGATTACCTAAATTGCTCTCCACCGTGTCATCTTTATGTCAGAGTGGTGGCTTATAGACTTCAATGGCCGGCGTCAGCATGTCAACCCGTGTTGATATTGAAGTATCACTGAAAAGATAGCGAACAAAAACAAATGAAAATAACAATAAGATTAGTAGGTTAGAGGCAAGTATTAGACCAAAAAAAAAATAAATAAATTTCATATAAGAATACAAAGGGTAAAAGAGATTAAGGAGAGATTGTGTTGTTAAAGTTTTTAATTAATTTTTTTTTATATTTCAATACACTCGCAGAGAAAGAGTATTAACAGAGTACGGAAAAAATAAAAGAAAACATGAAACAAAAGACTGCAAATAAACAAATAAATTTTTTATTAAAAAAGTTTTCCATAAAAAAATTTTTCCATTAAGGCCGCGTTTTAATTGCAAGATTTAAAGAGATTTTACTCTTAAGCAACAAAAGATAGGAAATTTCTACAAGTGCGGATAAGATGTTTAAGAATAAATATGGTTTTCTGCTTCTTTTCTTTGCAGTAGTTTTTTATGCAAAAAATTTCCTTAAAAATTGAAATTATCAGTTAGCCGGTTATATAAGGCGATCCCGTCAAGTGAGTCCAGCTGTCTTTAATCTTCGATTTACGGCTTCTTATCGTCGACCGCCTTGTATTTTAGTTCTCCAATAACCTTTGACTGACGGATAGACAGAAGAACGAGCTCAAATTAATGCAAAATTAATAGGTTAATAAGTCCCAAAGCTTAGCAACAGAAAACGTGGTTGTCTTTTTTTTTCTTCTGTAAAAAATTTCGAATCTATTTATTAACTTAGCCTCGTCCAAAAGTTTCTCTAATATGCTGGAAACTTTTCTTACAAAAGGATTTGTGATGACACACAAAATATTATTCATTTTTCACAAGGACTTCTTCATTTTATTCAAATCCTTGCTCCTTACTTTGGAACAACTTTATGAGAGTTGGTAAAGAATAACAGTCGCTAGAGGCGAGATCTGGAAAGTAAAATGGGTGTGGAATTAGCTGGATAATCAAATTACGCAATTTTGCCATTGCAGTCAGCGACACGATGCATTTGAATAAAAGTGGTATTCGTTTGAAAAGCAACTTTTCCATATCCAAATTTCGTCGTAAAATAGTGAATATACTCCCGTGTGTGATGTGTGTAACACTTCAGCTATCTTTCGCAATATCACGTTTCAATTATCAAAATTAATTTCTTGGGTTGTCTTGTGCGATCATCTCTTTTGGATAGAGGGACGGACAGAAGGATTTATGGGCAGACACAACTAATTTAAGGAAAGGATGTATCTGGGGTACGTCCCTCTCTACACGGTGGAGACATCAGACTCCTTTAATGGCCTTTGTGTGTAAATGTGTTGATTGATTCCAAGAGAAACCGACCCTTCACTTGCTCAATATATCTTCTACTTCATATACCGTATATGATACAATGGATTATTTAAAAATGGGAAAGTTTGTAACCCTTCCTTTGAAAAGTTTGGTCTTGAAGATGCTTTCCATTGCACTTAAACCAAACCGGCGATTGCTGGGATCGTACATAACCTCAACAATTCGAAATTTTGTTTGCAAAGTTGCTGAGGCTTAAAATTCTTTTCGCTCTAACAAAAATCAAGTCGAACATCGCGTATAACCTCAAAAGTTCGAAACTCAATTTGCAAGGATTCTTATTTTTAAGACGCTTCTAGCTTTTGAAGATTACTGAGATTGGGTATAGCCTCAAAAATACGAAATCGTGTTTTTGAAAACTTTAGTCCTTACGATACTTTTCATTCTACCAAAATCGAGGCTTCGATTGACTCCGGCGGACTTGTGATGATTGCTGAGATTGCACCTAACCTCAAATTTTCGGAAATTTGTTTGCAACGATTCTGAGGCTTCCAAATCTTTTAAATCTAACTCGAATCAAATCGGATATCGGACATAATCTTGAAAGCTGGAAACTTTATATGCAAAGGTTTTACTCTTTAAGACGCACCTCGCTTCCAGGGATTACAGAGATCGGGTACAGTCCGAAAAGTTAGAAAGTTTGCTTATGAAACCTTCACTTCGTTCTACTCAAATCATAGCTTCAATTGACTTCGGGCGATTTGCGACGACTGCAGGGACTCGATATAACCTCAAAAAGTTGCTTAAATATGCTTTTAGATCGATTCCGAATCCCGGCGATAGGCACTTATATGTGAAGGCAGCTAACGAGAAAATTCTTTCCATATTTTTAACGTTTAAAATCTGCTTTAGTGTACGCAAGCGATGATTGGCAGCACTTTGCCCATAATTTTTAAATTTATTGATTGATACGTAAAAGCAATACGTGAAAAAGGACATAATACCTTAAAATTGTGAACACAGAAACAGTAAACTACCGCAACCCAATGTCCCGCTGCGTTATTGCAGCTTCCGCTCATTAATTTCCGTTCAATTTTTACGAATTTATCAGTTTTTAACTCAATCACGTATACGTTGCCGTTGCCGGAACGGCTGACGCTTCATATGCAAATAATAAAGTACACGAATGTGTGGTGAATCGGTTTATATTCTTTAAAAGTGGAAGATGAATTCAAAAAAGGCAAACAGATTTATGCAATAAATTGACGTCCGTACTGACTTCCGCTATGTTGTACAAAACAAAAAAAAAAAAACCTTAAAGAATTTTAAATATTTAAAGAATATTTTTTTAAATTTTTTTTCTTTATTATCAACTTGTATGTACTTGAATAAGAGACTAAGGTAGAGTTCATGGCAGCAGCACAACAATGCCTTTGAAAATATAAAATGCATGAGAAAGGTATGTTTTGAAAGACTTACTGCACATCCGCCTTTTGCCTGATAATAGGAATGAATGATTTAAGTTCTGCACATTTAAGTTTTGCATTGCGGCACTGCTTGTACCCACCCGATACGATAAGATACGATACATAGGATGTACATTTTTGACAAAATATATATATATGTATATGAAGTCAGACATTTGTCTGCATCAGCAACAAAATGAACGATATATATGGCGCTACATAAGTTTGCGGTTTGGTTGGAGTTTTTCAACTCAATATCGCTTGAAGTTTGTTCGTACGAGAATGACGTACGCAACAAAACTCAACATTTGTGGTAAATAACGTGACGTGAAGCGACACTTTAGTTCCGTTTCATAACAATCAATGGTAGTCTGAGTACACACAGAGAATTTAATAAATAAATAAATAAAAGGATATCATAGCTCTGTCCGTAAATGACAGTACGTTTGTAAAATTTAATAAAAGTGAAACGATAAAAATCGTGATCAGTGAATGAAATTCAACGGTATAATGTTGAATTTGCTTAACTTTACATAAAATGCGAATCGTTTTGAATACAATAGAAAATGCCATAAAAACCATTTGATTACATATTGAATAGCATTACGAAGCTCATTTATTTCAATTGAGTTCTCAAAGCCTTCGGGTATATAAGTTCAAGTTATTGTTTCAATTTTTTTTACAATCGCGTCGTAATTTTTCTCTTTTTATGATATCCTGGATACGCAATACAAATAAACTTTTCCATTAACATCTATAAAACAAATAAAAACACACTTGCGGGCCATTGTCCAGCCATTCAAAGTCATTCTTTTCACAATAAAGCGTTATATGCGAAGGTATCGAATAAGTGTTTTGACGCAAACCGTTTTCACTAATTTTCTCCCTTGGGGCTAAACACGTCAGTGTACCAAATTTGAGTACAAGAATGCGGAGATAGACATTAGATGGATAGACGGACAGACAAGTTTAAATAAATATAATAAAAGTTGGGTCTATTTCAAGTTCTTCTGGATGTCACAAATTTGACGTACTTGGTAGCACAAGCGGTGTAGGGTATAATAATTTCATCAAAATATCCTAAAGATTGCGGCCTACAGATTGAATATAAGAAAACAAGACAAACAGATGGACAGATGGACAGACGGACAGAAAAGCTTACATAAATATAACAAAAGATGGGGCTATCTCAAGGCCTTCTGGGTGTCACAAACTTAATGTACTACCAAGTAGTGTAAGGTGTAATAATTTCATTAAAATATCCTAAGCATTGCGGCCTATAGGTTGAATATAAGAAAACAAGGCAGACAGATGGACAGACAGGCAGACAAGCTTAAATCGATTCAGAAAATGCTTCTGAATCGGTCTGAATAGTAAATAGAAACGCAGTTGTGGTACGCCGTTGATCGAGTGCCATCTTCGTCAATTCATGAGGAACCCAAATTCTCTGCCTGCACAATTTTCCTATGTTTGACAACAATCTGAATCCACCATCATGATCTTAGCTTCAAGTTTGGGTAATAGCAACAACAATAGTGTTTACGAATTTTTCCATCCAAAATTGCATAAGTCTGCGATGGTTTCATTGCCGTCATCCTGTTTAGTTTTTTTAGGCTTGGCTTTATATATTGAACAGTATTCACTTGTGATGCAAGGGCAAATTAAGTTTGTGCGGATGTATGTAACATCCAAAAGGGCTTGACATAGACCCACCTTTCAGTATAACGATCGATTCAGTAAGGGATTCTAAGCTTGTCTGTCCGTCTGTCAGCCATATTTTTTTGTGTTCAACTTATAGTATTACGATGAATTTTGGTGCGTTAACGTGTTTTGGCCGAAACGCGAAGACTATTGAAAATGATTTGGATCGGATCACTTTTTCGACCATTTTTGCGACAAATCCACAATAGTACGATATAATGCTAGTTATAACCTTTTCGGAAAATTATGAATCTAATCATAAAGAGATGTCTTTAGTTAAGTTTAAAAGCTTAATGAAATCTGCAGAATATTCTTTACTCGTTTTTCTAATCAGTTGCTTGCATTTCTTAGTAACAATATTTTCGTTAAGAAGCTAAGGAATTTTGTTGCAATTATTCTTACATAACTCACAACTTTGCCGTACATAAACACACTGACAATTAAAAATAAGAAACAAAAATACCAACAGTTATCTACGATTATTCATTTCCTTCTTCTTCTTTCATCTTTTCCCTTTTTTTTTTGTTTTTTGTTTTGTTCTTTTATTTTGTGTTCATAACTAAACAAGTTGTCCATGCCACCTTTTTTCATGTTAGTAGTGAGTTACGTTTGTACAGAATTAAATAGAGCTTTGGGAATTTGCAAGTGCGTGTGTGTGTGTGTGTGTGTGTGTGATGTGTAGGCAAATATGCTCAAATAAACAGTTTGTCATCAGTTTTTGATCTATATATGAGATTAAAGTATAATAGAAAAACCAAACTAACCGCAAACAAAGCCAAATATCACTTAGTTATTTACACAAAGAAACATACACACAAGCATGCATACATACACGAACATATAGACACAATCATACGCATAGCCAAATATAAGCAAAAGAAGATATACAATCTAGACACATACGTGCATATATATATATAAGTATTTTATGACCTTTTATTTGATTCTATTGATGATGCTGCTGCCGCAACAACAACAACAACAAACGCAATAGCAATAGCTGTAATGGCAACATGTGTGACGCCATTTGTGCAATTTATATGTAACGCTTCAATGCTTTGTTCAATAATTCTAACGCACACCGTTACAATCATATACTATCAACGTCATATATTCTCGTGTATGTGCGTATGTGTGTGTGTGTGTGTGTGTGTGTGTGTGTATTACGTATTATAATCGTTTACCAAACCATATAATATCGTTTATTATGCACATACACATGCACACACATACACACACACACACACACATGTTCGCACTAACACGCACTCATGAAAAGCAATCTTTTACGGTATTCATAACAGTCAGTTGAGACTGAAAGTGGAGGATGAATTCATAGTCGTAGGCAAGTGCATGACTATGTCTATGCGTGCATGTGTGTATTATGTGTGTCCCCATCTCATTATAATAGTTCGTTTGCGATAGTTATTATATATATATATATATATATGTGAGTATTCGCGTCGTTTTTTTTTTTTTTTTAAGTGTTTGTTTGTTTGAGACACTTTTTGTTTTTGTTCTCGTCATCGTCATCGTCATCGCCGTCGTCGTCGTCGTTGTCGTCTACTACAATACAATAAATGTAATTGCTGAACGGAGATTTGAAAAAGGTTTTGTTTTCTTTTTTTGCCCCCCGTTTTCGTTTTTATTTTTATGTTCTATTGTATTTATATGACCATAGATGTGGATGATGAATATAAATCTGTTTGCTGTTAGGTATAAAACAAGTGGTTTATAAAAAAATAATGAACGACACACAACAGTAATCCATCAAACAAAAAATAAAAAAAATAAAAAAAAAATAAAAAACAAAACAACAGTGATTATCCTTACAGCAGTTACCTTTGTTCTGTATTGCATTTATGCACAAACTTTTAGCGAAAACGTAATGCAATGTAAAAAATAAAAAAATATTTATTCAAAAAATTTATTTTCATTTTTATATATAAAAACCATTTTGGTATCTTTTTAGAAGCTTCATTATCTCTCTCTTAATTTTCTTCTTCTCTTTTTTTTTTCTTAAAGTTACCAGCCACGCCGGGGATGTCTCCTATATGCGCTGGCGGCATGCTGGTGATAGGGAAGGATTATGAATAGCGAAAGGGGGAACGGAAGTGACGAGTCCTTGTCTATGTTTGATTTGAAAGCGGAACATGGTAGGAAAGATGATTGTTCTCTTTCCCTCTCTCTCTCCCTCTCTCTCTCTCTCTCTCTCTCTGGTCTTTCATGTCAATCCTAAGATAGATATGTTCCTTTGTCTTAATGTGAGTGTCTGTTATAAAGCCTCCACGATGTCCGATGACGTACGGGCTAATCGTGCGTAACCGACGTCCTCGAGAGAGTTAGACAATCCCTACACACTGGGGGCTTCAACTTCAAGCTGGAGTACCAGATTTATTAATTGGGTATGGCCCAATAGGCCCACTCTGGGGTATATTGAGGTCTATCATTATCTCCAATTATTCGCTTTAGTAATGATGAAACCCGCAGCCACCATGATACTCCCCGAAGAGCCGTACCACAGCTACAAGATTTCATTCTAGAGATAGATAGCAAGTGGACTCCTGATTCCCGGGGATCTTGAATTTAGTTTATAAAACCTTTAGCCTTACTTTACGCGACATAGTCGCTCTTGCTTTTGCGCCAAAGGTATAATCCCGGCTAGCCGACACCGGACAAACTTTCTTCAAGATATATTTGCGTCGGCAGCTACATCTGACATGGCCTGCTCCATGCTACATCAGCGTACTTTAAGTAACCAAATACAATACAATGGATGATTTGTATTTCCTCCATAGCAATAGTCTACGAGGAAAGAAATGCTCAAAGCAAAACTTCTTCGAGTGTACCCCTAAGTTATCTGTCAGAAAACTTATCCTTAGATATATATTCGGGAACAAATCCCAAATAGTTTTTGACAATATTCACGAGAATGAAAATTTTAACTACCTAAGCTGTTCTAGTATGCCCGGAAAGCTTGATAGCCTGAATGGACTATGAAACTTGCATTAGAACGGGACTATGCAATGAGCCCATAACCCATGCCCAAGAAGAAACAACCTTTCCCACTTTGCCGCAGAAATGCATTTTTGAAGTTTCCTAACGATGGCTCCTTTCATTTAGACTAACAGCTGGTTGTGCTCGTAGCATTTCCTTGTTTTAAAGCGGACTCAAATATGAACGTAGTTTCAGCTCTCATCAGATATCAACTACAACTGTTTGAAATCCTGCTCTTATTTTCTCTGGCTTTTAAATGATCCCTGGCTTTCGTTAGATCGTCTGCAAGGAATTATATATGATTGGATCGATTGCTTACCAATCAAGTCCCAATAGAATATTCCTGTACACTTCTAATTAGCTTTGATGTCATAATAGACCATAATGGACATAGCGGATTATGGATTTCTTGTTCGCTACTTGCGACTCCTTTGAAGCAATTACTGGGCTTCGGTTAGATCTTGTGTAAGCAATACTTGATGGACAAGTTATTAGCTCATAACACTGCAATCCTTTCCCATTTTATCAGTTATCGAGCAAGATTCTTTGGATTGGGTGTAATGAGGTCTTGTCGATTCACCAAGCGTGGCTGCTTCGAAATGATTGGTTATGTTATAAGAACAATTTGTGAGCAATACTTGAGTAATTTATAATCGATACTCAATTTCCGAATCCATCCGTCGGCCTGATCTGTTCAC
Source organism: Glossina pallidipes (assembly GCA_000688715.1). NCBI lineage: Eukaryota > Metazoa > Arthropoda > Insecta > Diptera > Glossinidae > Glossina > Glossina pallidipes. Next base: position 3,735 of record KK500234.1, on the reverse strand, counting down.
CTATCGGGGCTTATTGGGAAACTTTTATTAGAGAGCCAAGTTTCAATTCCATCAGTCGGTCCTTTCCGCTCGCCAATTGGCCCTGGTTCTAAAACAATTGCTCGGTTCAATTGAACGACTTGCGGGCAATGCTTAAGCAATTTATAATCGATAATCAATTTCGGAATACATCCGTCGGCCTGATCTGTTCACCTATCGGGGCTTATTGGGAAACTTTTAATAGACAGTCAATTTTCAATTCCATCAGTCGGTCTTTTCCGTTCGCCAATTGGCACTGGTTCTAAAACAATTGCTCGATTTAACTAAGCGACATGCGAGCCATGCTTTAGACACCTGCAATAGATAATCAATTTTCATCGTCATTTGGCACTGGTTCTAAAACAGCGACTTACGGGCAATGTTTGAAAATCTTATAATAAACAAATAATTTTCAATTTCGGCAAATATCGGACTGTAATTTCCCTCGTCAATTCGGGTTCCTTCCAAACTGTCGCTCGCTGTTGGCGATGTTTTGTCAAGTCTATTGTTTTGAGGAGAGATCTTCACTTTGGTAGGCATCATTCCCGTGTTCCAAACATTTCATCTTTTCTCCTTAAATCTTTAAAAATGTTCCCGTTTCAGGGAATTGAAATCAAAAATTGAAACTTGACATATATTCCAGTAAATTCCTTACATTCAGTCGGTATCTACTGTTCACGTTGTCTGCGACCAGGGAACTATTTAAAGCCTTCACTTGGTAAGTGGCTTGCCGGTCAAAGCTAAGAACGGCTTGAAGAGCCAAGTCTTTGTAATATTGAGTCTATAAACCATGTCTCCAGTTCCCTATAAGATTCTCATATTCAGTCGGCATCAAAGTTCGTCCATATAAACTGTTTACTGTTCATGTTCCCGGCGACTAGGGAACTATTTAAAGTCTTCACTTAGTAAGTGGCTGCCCAGTCAAAGTCATAAAAAGCTTGAAGAGTCAAGTCTTTGTAATATTAAGTCTATACACCATGTCTCGAGTTCCCTGCAAATTAGTCAAAATCGGTCTACACTATGGTTCCGTTCATGTCATTAACAATCAGTCGCAAATAGACGGGGAAATCTGAAAAGTGAAGTGAAACCGCACGAGATTGATTTTTCTTATGCATTTTCGCAAAGGAATAATGCATAGACGCATTGCGTATATTTTTACACACACACACACACACATGCATATCTATGTATATATATATGTATAGCTGAAATGTGCGTACCCTGCTTAATAACATTCTGTATGTCGGCATAGCTGACGTCTATATAAATTTATGCGAATTTAAATTAATTGTTACCGCAAAGTAAAAATGTTATTACATTTATAACAAAGCCACAACATTGTTGAAAAATTGCAAAATTTATAATTAACACCTACGACTACGTGAAAACAAAGACACATATGGGTAAATACCAGCTATTTTTAACCACAACAATAATAGTAAAGAAGAATGAGAAAGAGAGAGAAAAAAATAAACAAGAAATGTTTTGCGGTATAAATCGAATCTTTGGATTCCTTTTCTATATGAATATGAATTTTTGTTTTTGTTTTTTTGTCTTTTTACAACCATCCCTTGAATGCCTACAACGGGCCACGGGACTCTTCTATTGTGCATTATTAATAGGTGTTAAAAACAGCACAAGAGAATTAATTTGTTTGCCATTATTTTTTTTTTTTTTTGCATTTTAGCGGAACTTTTTTAATTTAAATAATTATTTATTTTAATTGACGTAATCATTACTCTATTGTTTCACGGTCTCGAAATAAGTCGCTCTTTGTTAATCGTAATTGTTGCAGAAACTTTTCTATTTACTTTTCTTTCAATTTGGCAATCAGTGTCATCATGAACTGTGCATTTGTTTGTTGCTTGGATGTTCTTTTCGAAATTTGTAACGTTATCCTAAAGAAAAGGGAAAGACATATAGACAGACTTTAATAACATATCCATCGCACGTTCTTTCTTTTCCTTTTATTTTCACCACCACAGGTGTTGGAAGCTATCTATACTTTCTTTCTTCTCTTTTACTTTTTAATACCATAGGTGCGTAGGAGCCTTCGAAACAATGTTCCAGCTGCGGCCCGATAGCGGAACTGCCCATTGCGGGAATATCAGGCTGACTGTGCTCAGTGAAAATCGCGGAAAAAGCTTTTTGCTCGATGTGGAGTTGCATGCCAATCGCGTGCCTTACCTACAGAAATGCGGAGCTTTTAAATAGTGCCTCGCTTTCAGTGGGGGGGACAGTGGGGGGTGGAAAGAGGAGGTGAAGGGCAAGTGGAAGGGAAGGAGACATATAGTCTATTTGTCGTTTGGTTTAGCTTTTGCTTTGGGGAAACTTGGCGATTATTTATCAAATTTTTATCGAGCATATGGCCTCAGAAACCTTTTGAGAGATGTTATAGATCCCCTTTGCATATCTTGTTGATAATGATAAAATTTCCCTTATTTTGAAAATCAAGAAAAAAAATAAAGAATTTACCTATTCATGGCGACCAACGCAAGACTTCAATCCATTCGACCGATAGTGGATGACTACAAAGTAAGATTACATCCCTAAAACGACAGAGTTGATAAATATCGCTGCAAATATTTTTATCGCAGAAGCGTTGCTCGTCCGATGACAAATATCAGATATAATTCGCGGTATTTTGTGGCGAAGATTAATTCATTTTTACGTAATCAGTGTAAAGGAACAGAACTTCGATAAAATCCGACCCATACTTGTTGGTTACACGGATCGTATCTAATTTCAATATTTCGAAAATTGCTTGCGAAAATTGCCGCGCCCAAGTCAAGACCTTAGTCGACCACCACTTAACCATTGCCTACATCGGCCAGTATAATACATAGCGAAATTTCGCTGTCGAAAATTTTTGACCTTGAAGATGGTATTCGCTAGGGCGGCAAATCATTCTTCCACGAACCGACAATTTATGCGGCTCTAATCAATATATGGCAACTATAGACCTCCAATGTTGGGATATTCGATCCAAAGAGCTCGAATATTTGATGACCATGGAGATTGGACATACAGACAAAATTTAGATATATTTTGTTGCAACAATTTTGACTTTCAAGACAACTTTTGTATTGCTAGGGCAATCATTACTCACATCAAGACTTTCAATGACTCCGATCGGCATTTCATGACTGCTGAAATCAGACATAACCTGAAAATTTCGATATTGTTTTTCGCGAGGGCTTCGTTACTCGCCTTACTAAAACTAAAGGTTGAATGGATGACGATCAGCATTTCACTTTGAATGCAGAGATCAGATTTTATATTAATAATGATCCTAAATCCGATCGGTCAATGTTAATCGATTCAGAGCAATGTTAGCTCCGATTCATCTATGAAAGGTGAACATTACAGTACCTCTGTATGAAAATTTTGGGAGCTTCGTTCCCCGAGTTATGACCAGGATTTAATCTATTCCCACTGGCAATGATCTAACATAACCTCAATTTTGCGAAATTGCATCGCGAAAGTCTTTAACCGTTAACATGGCCTAACTAGTCTTGGACAGTAGCCGAGCTGTTACACTTAATATTGCGAATTTTCTTGTTTTGTTTTTTTTTTTTTTAAATTTTTATCTCATTTCGATGCAAATCAAATATCTAATGGATTCTAAACGCCATTGAATTCTTGCATCAATTGAAGATAATCTCATCATTCGTCAGTCAATTATTTCGTGAATTTTTTTTCTTTTTTTTTTTAATC
>KK500233.1:306658-334875 GCA_000688715.1 Glossina pallidipes | reverse complement strand
GTAAAAAAAAAAATAAAATAAAATAAATAAATTGCTTTTATAACTGATGTGATGAGTCGCGTGTTGCGTTTCCTTTATATGTTACATTTGTACAATTTTTTAAGGTTAATAAAAAAAATTGATTTTTCAATTTCTTTAAAAATTTTACCAATATTACGGTAAATGCTCTTTAATTTTAACTTTCACGCATACTTAGGCGAAATTAAGAAAATTACTTGCTTTCCGAGGTGTTTATTATTATTTGTTTTTGGTAAATCACACTGCGTTTATCAGAATATCAGGTTAAAGATGCACAAAACGTAATCTCCAATCGTTCTCAACCCTGAAAAACACATCTTCTTTTAGAAGTTTTCCGAAAATTTTCACAAAAATAACGAAATGGTCATCGTCAGCTTGATAAAAGAAAACATCCTTGCGATCTACTCCGTCAGTAGCGAAATCTTCAAGGACACCATTAATTGAGGCTAAACCATTGCAAACATGCAACGCAAACACGCTTGGCAACCGATACAGTAAACAACACCAGTTAATTTTCGAATCGTAATGAGATGTTAAGATTGCAAGTTAGCTTAAATGCGTCATGAGCATTATCGTACATATTAAGCAAAGATGTTTTGATAGATTTTAAAGAATTCGATATTGAGATTAAGTGACAGACATCATTCAGGTCTCTGCAACCAACTCTAAACTGGTTAAACGGCTGATAATTATATTTACGTTGAGCCAGCTTAATGAAAATCAAGTGCCTAGAGAAGCAGTTAAGGAAATTTAAACGTATGTCACCAAGTAGAGACTAACAATGTATAAATTAAATAAAAGCGGTCCTAAGTGGCTGCCTTAAGGGACGCCAGACGTCGCGGGAAATTCATTTGAGGTGATGAAGTTAAACAGAACCCTGAGTAATCTGTTATGCAGATAAGAGCTAAGTACTAGTCACTAAGTACAAAGGGAAGCCAAAAACTTGGAGTTTGAAGATCAATAAGTTATGGTTAACTATATCAAATGCTTCACTAAAATCAGTATATACTACACCCGAGCGAGAGCCATTGAAACATGTCAAATAAGGGCAGCATCTTTTTATAAGTAGAAATATCCGCTTTTGGAGAAATGTAGGAACAAGTCACTAAATATAAAAAAGAACTTTATTGAGAAAAAATAAAAATGCAGAGTAGACAGTATGCAACTATACTAATGGCTTCAAAGATTGTGTAGCTTTTAAAAGCTTCAGTATTAGTGTCGTCAAATTCAAGTCGCACCAACAAAGAAACAATTCGTTTTTCAAAATTGCGGTCCCATCTAGTTATTTTGTATCGTTATTAAATAAATCGTACTACACGTCTGGTGGCCTATTGAGAGAATCTATTACCAAAACTAGGACAAGCAATAACAACAATGTAACTTCAAAGACTTAATAGCTTTTTTGTTAATCTTTTCCCAGGGCGTCAGAGGGTTGAATAAACTAAACTCTGCCTGCGAACTCTGTCTGCCGGCTGAAGTCGGACATCTTTCATATTGAAATAGTTTGCTGTAACCATCACACTTATAAACATGGGAGAAATGAGAATCTTGGTGGTGTATTATTTGCAGTGGCATCTTCTCCTTCTTCTTGTTATATGTACAGCCTCTGTTTCGCTCTTTCTGGACCATTCTTTCCATCTATATTAACACGTAAAATATCTAACTCATTAAGAGGTGACGATGTTATCATTATGTCGGAAGATTTGAACTTACTTTTGGTTTCTTGGCATTTAGGCGTGGACGTTAATCGATTTATTCATTCTATCTAACGGTTTTGATCCCTTCTATGATTTCATATTTTAATATTGCCTTTTTCCCAGCTAATAATATATAAAGTGAATAGTAGAATGTTGAATTTTATTGTCTCTCTTCTTCACTGATTTGGTTACCATGATGGTCACCAATAGTGTCTTGATGTCAACACGGTTTTGCGAACGGTTCCACCAATCTATTTGAATTAACTAACCTCATCAGAGAAGTTAGTATTATCCAGCTTAATTTAAGTATAAATTAATCTAATACTTTCCTTCTCGTGGCCAATTCCTTCGAAGCATCGGAAACTACACTTTCAAAAATGATTCACAATCAAACGATAACAATCACCGATTTGCATGTAGTCTTGATTCAAAACTGAAATTTAATTTATACTGTCAGGACTCAAAATCCTCCCTTATAATCTCTGTTCGGCTAGGGGGTGCTAGAATCAACTGGGGTGTAAGCTATAATGAGTAGTATTAGGCATCAATAAGTTAGGATTAAGCAGACAGTGACTGACGGCGGAATTTGGGCAGCTCAATATGAAAATAGTGAATCATTTCTAGTAGTCAAAAGGCTAACTTCGGCACTTGAGGGATGATTCTTCTTCTTAAGCGATCATTAGACTTCAGCGTTAGCGTAATTCGGCATCGCCATGGTATAATTAAAATAATCAACCAATAACTTAAGCTTGCTATACAAATTCTCGCGATATATGCATAGCAACCATTAATTTAGTAAATCCGAATTCTTTAAATGTTGAAATATCTATGGTGTGTTACATATATTTATAAGTATTTCTAAAGTTCCACTGAAATAAAACATCTGGAATGTTTCGTATAAAGAAATCTTCTCATATATAAATATACACTTTACCAAAGAAGCTGAACTATTACTTACGCTACGCTAAGAAAACTTCAAAGGGATTATTTCATATAATTGTAAGCATTCACTTCATGATAAATATTGTTACGAAAATCCCACATTTGATGATTTGTGTTTGCATGAAACACGGTCTATTTTGTAAGAAACCACGCTCCCAAAACAGGAAAGCCAAATACAAATTCATCATCTTTACCTGCTTCATGCAGCTGGCGATTGGCGAAAAGATTAACAACAATTAGCAAAACATTTAGTGAAAAAAGGAATTAACACAAAAATGTCCCGATGAAGTTAAATACTGATAACTTGCCAACAAATTGGTATATAAGCAGAATACATGCGAAGGCCAAAGTCAATCGAGCCAACGGCGTTGAATTTTGATATTCGAACGGACAAAGCCAGAAAGAGCATTGATACGTTCTAAATATAATTTCCTGCAAATAATTAATAAACAGATCTTACGTTAACCTCCTTAGGAGATTGACTCACGTTAACATAAAAATCAAAATCCCGAAAAAATCAAAGGGCATTTCACACTACACTTGTTATTCAATTTGGCCGTGCAGTTTTGCATCCAAGTTCACTGTTGCAAATATGTATACACTTAAATTAAGCGTCGTTCCATTAGTAACATACCAAATTAATTAATTCAAAATATCGGTATATCGTTCATGACTTAATTGAAGAGAACCTTAATAGATAAATTAAACAAGACGCGTTGTGCTCGATCTGTTGGTTATGAGTGAAACCAGTCAAGTAGGCTACGCCAAGAAGATGTGCAGACGTGAAACGACACAAAGCAAATCCACATTGGAAATAGAATCATGTTAATAGAAGACTCTGAGGATTCAAATTCGTCCCTTATTTCGAGGTCATATGTTCTCTTGGGTAGAGGATGTTAGGATTGCGCTAGGTTCCAATCATAGTAATTAAATCGAGGTTTGTCCTTTTTTGCTTCTGTGTCGATAATGAAAGCGCAAAGACTTCCGAGGGCTTTATAAAATCAAGTGTTAATTTAGTTATTTATTTATTGATTTTATTTTATGTATTTGCACATAAAATTCAGCCGAATTCAATTGATTCTTATATCGAAATCTTATGCTAATCATTAATAAAAACTAATACACAGTGTATAAAGAGGAGTAAAGAAAAAAAAATGACGAAAAGAAACATATAGACATCTTTTTCAGTTGCGATTGAAACGCTAAGCAGCTGCAGATATGCAAATCTTAGTAACCGACAATAATCATTCGAACCATGCTAAAATGTTAAGATTACAAGTTAAGTTAAATACGACATAAGCACATCTCGCGTGTTAGGAGGAGTTGATTTGATGAAATTTAAAGAATCCGATATTAAAATTATGTAGCAGATATCAAGCAATTTATCTGGAACGTAATTTATGGAAACTCTTATTTAGAATATAAATAAATAACGGAAAGTCCAATGTCAACATCAATACAATCACAGAACTACTTACAATTTCCCAATATGTTATTGAGCACGTTAAAGTTTTTTCGCTTTTAACGATAATACGCCAAACCTACAACCCTGTCAGGCATCAAGCTCAGCGATATTAGTAAAGTTGGATGAAAAGGATCTCTAAGCAATACAATGAATTCCTGCGCAGAATATTTAAGCTCGAAAATTCTCGCTGCACTGTTCGCGATAGAACTGATGTGCTCCTGGTCTTCCAGTTTTTGGATTCATCTGAATCCCGCCACCTTCTTTGGATCGGAGCACCATACCGAGTCCGGTGTTATGAAATGCTCGCCAAACGCATGGTATGTGATTCCGCAGACAGGCTCACCCTCAAATAGAATATGATGGCACATACCACTCGTCCCTTGGCAGAATCTGCGTCAATCGGTATCAACTATATCCATATTTTTCAGGTGGTACCTGAGGAAATTATAAACCGTGCCTAAAAGTAGGTTGATTCTTCTTAGTTCCAGTAGTTTGTGTCTTTTTTTATGAAACTTTTTCCCTGCCGCTGTTCTGCACATAGCTTTTAAAGGCAAGCCGATTTTTTCTATGCTTCTTGCGATACCAACCTATTAATATGACTTCTTGGTGCGCCACAGAAAGATTCAGGTCCTTCGGGCTCCCCTGTTAGCTAGACAGTCAACTCCTTTTGTTTCCTTCATCATTCGAATAACCAGTCACCCTTATTAGGTGGAAATCATTACGCCTGCTTAGCTCATTCAGTGTTTGAAGACGCTCCAACACGCTCGCCCCTTTATGGACATTAAGGCGACTTGACTCTAGTAGATACAGATCAGCTCACTCCTACAATGCTTTCTTAAGCATTCAGAGTCACATGCGGCGATGGCACAGACTTCTGCTTGGAATATGCAGGGACTATGTACCATTGTGAAGTTTGTGTCGCTTATAAAAGCTTATGCCGGTAAGCCAACAATTCCAAATTCCGCGTTGCAGCTTGGGCATTTGTATGTGACAAGCATTAAACGGCAATTTCTTAAAAGCGAAAACCGGAATTTCTTAAAAGCGAAAACTAGTAGGGGGAGATACCCTTGTCAGATCAGCATATCTAGAGCAAGGAGGACTTCCCATTTTATTTCAAACTTTTTCATTATTAGCGGCTCAACGCTAGCGGACATGCTAACGTTCTTTGCAGGCGAGGACGTAGCTCTATCTCGCCGGTATGGTCACTCTGAACTCTGAACTGGTGGGACAGTACTAGCTTTGCAACACAATGATCTGTTATCTTCACATGAAGGACCTCCGACCTTTCGACAGACGGTCCCTGAGATTCCACGATTTTAGTTTGTCGATATTCGACAGTCTAAGTAAGCTCAAGCAAACCTTCTTTTCTATAGCAATGGAAAGAGGTTTTATACCAAGCAGCGCCCAGGGCATTCAAAGAAACAAGATTACATCGCCTATCGCTCATGCCAATGCAAACGAGACGTTGAGTTCTGGTTAGTGTCGTCGCCGCCGTTTTTTGGTTTATCTTAGGCCACCAAGTCAAACCTGCTTAGTTTAGCATAGGGACCATTATGGTGGTATAAGAGCATTGGATCATTTTTCGGTTTAAACCCCATATTGGGAAAAAAATTTTATATCTTGCAAGACGAAAGAAGTTTTCAAAAAGCATATACGTACGTATATGACCTTAAAAGAGAATTGTTTTTTCAGAGTATTATCGCTGTACATGCGAGAAAAAAGACGGTGTCCGAAGATCTCTTAGTACGTCAGGCTATTTAAAAAAAAGAAAAATCAAGGAAAAAATTAGGAAAAAGAAAAAATATTTGAGCAAAAGCGAAAAAAATTATTAAAAAGAAATGAATAAGTGAGAAAAAGAAAGAGTCCATTAAATAATCAAGTATGTTGAGAAATATATACACATCAAGTGGAATAGTTGCGTTCCTTATATTTGGCAGTAGAGGTACATCAAGATTAGCCGACAAGGAATCTTGTGAAAGGGAAAGGGGAGTTTTGAAATATTCTTACGTTATCCGAAAATGTATGACTAAATGATTTCATATAAATGTGAAGAACGTAAATTAAAATATACTTATTGTTATATGTAGATTCTTTCCAAAGTTTCGCGTTGGTGCATATAAAGGTTGGTATTAAATTCGTTTTTCAAAAATATATTGTTGTTATATATTGTTATATAAATTTAGCCAGAGAACAAATTCTAAGACTAAAGCCTTAAAGCACTAGCATCTAAGGCTTTCGGCTTTTATTAATTTATTTATTTATTTTTTTTTTAATAATATTATTATTATTTTTATTATTAAAAACTCTACCGCACTTGAGGTTTGAACCCATTCAAAAATATAAATTAAGCTTTTGTATTTTTCTAGGTCGATGGCTTATTTTAATAGAAGATGTAACATTTGGTTGTATCTAGTAATATTTGTTGCAGACGCAACTCTGCAGTAGTGAGATTGTTGATGTTGCTCGTTAAAAAATTATTGACATTGGAAAATTTTTTTTTCGCTTGTTTTTTTGCCGTTGGAAAAGAGGAGAGAAGAGTGTTGACGGATCTTCAAAAAGAAAAACGTGTTCGTACATTTTCTTAAATTTTAAGGTAAACAGAAAATTGTATGCACTTAAAAATAAAATAAAATACTATTAGGCATAAATAAAAAAATTGACATAAATATAGTTGTGAGACTCAGAGAAAATTGCATTCGGTTGTAGCTCTACGCACATATACTTACTTTTCAGTGATCTATGTAAAAAGAAAACATTTCTGCCCTTTTCAATAAATTGCAGTTCAACGTTCATAAAAACAATGCTTAGCAACCATTCAGCCTATAAAATAAGTAAGACAGTTACATACGGCGATGAACTAATTTCGCGTGCCCACCACTATGTTTTTCGCATTCTACTCTCCAAGCTATTTTTTTTTGATACCCATGTCGCGAGTGTAATTAACGTTTGAGTACCAAGCAGCGCGATCGCGCTATTCAGATTTCATGTCGAGAAAACCCAGAAAAAAAACTGTCGAAGAATCCCAAACAGCGCAATCGCGCTGTTTTTATTTTATTTTAAAACTGTTTGAGTTTTCTAGACATAAGACTCAGATTCTTCGACAGTGTTTTTTCAAAACAATCTGGGACTCAAACGATTAAAAGAACATAAATCCACCAGGTCGCGGTATCTACCGTATTTATTTTAGAATTAACCAATTTTTAGGCAGATGATATATCTTCATTGGAGGAATGTGCAAAGTAGTTTTACCCATTCTGTCTTGCTTGCCTTGTGATAAATAAGCATAAAATCCCAAACAATTGAAAAAAATAAAATTTAATCACTTGCAACTGCATGTGGGCATGGCCGATGTTTTACATTTTTGCTCGTAAAGAGTAGAGTGTTTCGCAAAGCAAATGTGGAAAATCGCAGCTTTATAACTGTTATAATTTCTGAGCAACCCGCAAACTGCTGCTAAAAAAAGGAGTTACGTTCAGTTTATGCTCCACTGCGGGCTTCTGCTCTCACGAATTTGGCCCATTTTCAGCGCCAACATGCCTGCAGAGAGTTCCAATGTGTTTACCAAATTTGAAGTCGATATCTTCATTGTTGCGACCAGGAGAGTATCAACAACAAATACCACATAGACACACAAGCTGAATCAATTCAGAATTTCACATGCATTATGAAAAAAGTAACGAAATGAATATGACCCCCATCCCTCAGTACTGGGTATAAAATGTAAAAAAAAAAAGAAAAAATGATAGGCAAGCGTTAAAGAGGCAAATTCCAACTTACATCGCAAATCTTAAATATCTGAAAAGTCAAGCCACATATTTAAACATTTTTAATAAAAACAATGAAATTTCATGTAAGAACACTTTTTCGTCGCAAGAAAGTTAAGGTATTCAAAATATGGTGTAAATGTCAAGCGTAAGAAACCGTAAATTAGAGCTAACAATCATCTCTACGCTTACCCAAAAGTAAGTGTAAATCATAATGCTAAAATAACCTGTCTCAGGCATTTTTGTACAGACTCATCCCGTAGCCACGCGAAGTGATTACTGATTGATAAAACTGAAAGCAAGAGATTAAAAAAGAGGGTTCGCATTGATTTGAAAAGGAATTTTAACATTTTCTGCAAAAACAATTCCTGCAACGGTTATTAGTGGCAAGTCACATCTATTGAGTACAGCACATGAGACTCTGGAATAATTCAGTTGCTTTCAAAGCGATTCATTTGTCATCGTAATCTTCAAATCTTCAAATATACATAGTATCGTCATCATCGTAACATCTTTATCATAATTCCAAATTTCAACAATGTCGTGAACAGCACACAATTGACAGGTCGGGCTTTTGCTTTTATTGGATTTAATATAAATGTACATCACGCATGTATATAATTTGTTTAGTTTATAAGTAAACATATATATACGCTTGCAAGTCATTTAGTACGCTCCCTTCTAATTGGTATTACGTAGACATTAATATTTTTTTTTTAATTTTTTTTTGTTTTGAGAGGAAGGGGTCGTCGGACCCAACTTCTGGTCTCCCATTGCAAATCATAGGCCGAAAGAGACCATAGGTGGGATAGGATATAGAATGGTCCAGGACTTATGACGTGCAGCTTCGATAAGTAGGTTTCGGCCGTCCGTTTTTCCTATTAGATGTAAGCGTCCGTGGAGTGTCCATGGGACAAAAACTTAAACCTCCCGATACCTCCCCAAGTAGATAGCTCAGCAGCGACACGTGTGTCCATCTCTACAGCTTCCGATCCTTTTCAAGTGGCCCTTAAGCATGGGCCTAAAAATAAAAAAATCCGTAGTTCAATATTTAGACAGATAGCGAGGCATTACAGACATAGCCATTACAAAGAGCAGAAAGTCAGATGCGAGCCAAGGAAGATGGGAAAATTTGCAAATATAACGTTTGCGTGCATTATATAGTGGAAAATTCCGAAATTCAGGATTTAACTCCTGCAGCTCCCGCATCTTATTTTGACGACGATGTAGACGTTTCGCTAGAGATCATTCAATTGTGACAAATAAGTGGGGAAATACTGTACTGTACTTCCAAATTGACTTATAATAATATGAAAAAAATATATCCGCTTTAAGATGTTTTGTGAAATATAAAAAGTTTGCTTTTATTTATTTAATACAAAACTACATCTCATTTGCAAATCATTTTGAAACATTATACTTTCTTTATAAAAAAATTCATGTGTTTAAGTATTAATATGTTACATAAAATAAAAATAAAGTGATATACATTCAAAGTTCAAGTCCGCCAATCAAAGTTTTCCTAAGAAATGAAAATATGAACTTATTTCATTTTACTTCATTTTATCAAAAATTTAACATTATTTTGTTGTTATTTATGTTTGTGTGATTTTGATATCCGCTGTATCATTGTGAGCAAACAAACGTCACATTCGGACCTTATTGCCCCATTATTTTTTCGAAATAAATTTCGAATGACTAAAGGCATACGTAACTATCACACAAATGGTTCTCAAGGTACGTCTTCCAAATAAAAACTAGTTAACTAGAAGATTACTAACTACTGCCCCCACCTACTAGGTTAGAAATCTTTATTGCAAATTTTAGTTGTTAGCATTTTTCCTTTTTAATAGTATAGTACTAATAATGTTCATCGAGTTGTAATATTATAATTTTTATATTTCTCTTGATGCAAACGTTTTTCAGCGAACATTTTGTTTTATCGATGGTGCAGTTTAAAGATAGACAGGAAATATGTATTGTTTTGCTTTTCTGCACCTACATTAATTCGAACATTAAAAACATAATAATAAAATTCGCGCAAACATAAAGAACCATCAATTTAATTTTGTCTCTCATTTCTGCAGAAAAAAATGCTTACTTTTTTGAAGATAAACAGGGCACACTATGATTGATTCTCTGAAATAAGTTTTACGAAATGTTTCAGAAGTTGATGTCATATGGTTTGGTTTTAATAGATTTCCTTTAAGGAGTAGATTTAATGTCATCGTCGCCACAGGAAGCGATTATTCATCGTTTAGAAACTATATTGCTAATGATTCGTGATTCAAAAGATGTTTCGCTGTAAATTCCGTGGTGGTTGTAATTTCTGTAGTAGTAATACCGCTTCCGGTGGTCATCTGGTCTATCAGATTCCTCTTTAAGCGGTAATGGACGACGTTGTTATGGCGGCACGACCGCCACGGTTGAGATTTAATAACTTAATACTTGGTTTTAAAAAATTGTAGAAATTTAATAACTAATATTTTGGGTTTTAAAATTTTTCTTTATTTCACAAATGTATTTCTCAACTTCAATCACTCGACTTTTTATACCCCTCATCGAACGATCCCTACAAATATTAAAATGATTCGCAATATGTTGTACCAACCGAATTCCAGTCAAAGATGAAAACGGTGGCTGCGATTGTGCACACCTCCAACTGTTGGGTCATAGTGTAATCATAAAATTAATATTAAGCGTCTCGGAATTTTTGGTCCGTAAGAAGAAAGGGATTAAAGCTAATGACGTTTGAAAACTTTCAACCTAAACAAGTCAAACATAATGCTGGGATATTCAAGTAAGTCAAGAGTTTATAAGCTACATAGACCATACGATTCCGTATAGCAATTAGACGCAGAAGAGCGCAATTTTATTTCTGTGAAATAATTCTGTGTAATTTAATCAAGTGAAAATTATTTCCTTTCCTTTTTCCTTTAATGACAAACAAGAAAGTGGCATTCCAGGACTGAAAGATAACACAGTTGTCTGTCAGATCACATAGATCAAAACTCGCTTGAAGTGATTACCTTAAACAGATCGAAAACAGTATACTGTTCTAAACGCAACGCAAAACAAAAGACATGTGAATTTGCCAAACGTTAACAGAAGACAAGACGTGCGAATATTCCAGTAAATAAAAAACATCAAGCTAGGAAAATATGATATGCGGTATTTTCCCAGAAAGTGCAAAAGCAGTCTGAGGCTTGACTGGTAGTCAAATGATCTAAATGGAAGTTGCAATTAAGCACGCACATACATTCTCACTATTATTATATTGTACATTACCATCCTCGTGATGTATTTCTCGCACATGGATCATTTATTTTGAATGAGCAGTTTTATCGCTATTGTTTTTGAAAATTTCTTTTAAAAAAATCTTACTTGGCCAGGTATTGATTAACGTTTCGGTTCAAGCGTTATTTGATCACTCTTACTGAAATGAAGGAGAGTAAAATTCGTTATTAACTGCACAGCT
The DNA here is from genome assembly GCA_000688715.1 of Glossina pallidipes. Taxonomy (NCBI): domain Eukaryota; kingdom Metazoa; phylum Arthropoda; class Insecta; order Diptera; family Glossinidae; genus Glossina; species Glossina pallidipes. The sequence goes on along the minus strand of KK500233.1, from coordinate 323,511 downwards.
TATTTGAATGGACTATCTATAAAGCTGCAAATGATAAGCAATTTAACATAGAAAACACGCATAAAACTTAAAATACCTACTATGCAAATCAAATTAGATTTTAACAATTTTATCGGATGCATAAAATAAATTATAATTGAAACAATTATAGATAATGTTAACAAGATTGCAGAGATATACATAACACATTTCTTCGATAGTATACTAATAGCATATTAAATGATATATATAACATACTTTTTGAAGTTATTAATAAGACATGCATATTCATTTGAAATCACAATTCAATAAGAGGTCGGCTGTTAAGATCTCGTTGCGCCCTATATGCCAGTACATCCTTCATAACAACTTTCCGAAAATTTTCGTGAATTTGCTCAAAACTTGTCGATTTATTTCTATTTTGCGTGGTCTTCGTGCCATAGGAGTCGTTGGTATACACTGAAGGAACTGTATTCATATGATCAATTCGATACTGTAGCAACTGTTGCTTATGTTGCTTTGGTTGCTCGTCCACGTAAAACTCGCTTCTTTCTATAACTATTGCTGTAGCGTTAGATGACGATGAAGGACCTATTGGCGGTGGTATTGGACTAGCACGTTTGCCTGCAAAAAACGATACTGTGTAGCCATTTTGGGAGAACACACAACATAAACTTTCGAAGCGCAACATGTTCAAAATCATTTTACTTAAGAGTAATAAAATGAATATCCAAAAATGTAATCGTGTTTTTTAAAATTTTTCAAATTGATAAAGGTCGAACCAACATCGAAGTAATGCTTCATATATAAATTATATCATCGTTCATTTCTTTATCGTGTATATATCGTCATCAGTCAACTTTACAAACAAAGAACACAATAATAATTAAAAAAGCAACTGTTCCATGTTTTCGATAGTTTTCGCTCGCAAAGTAATAAATATGAATTAACGCATTTATAATTTAACTTAGAATTATAACTGCGGTTAAGAGATATTTTTATCTATCACAAAACTTTGAAGGAAATATGTTTTTATACCCACCACTGAAGGCTGTGTCATACTCATTTTGCAAAAAATTGGCAACATACAGAAGGATGTTTCAGGGACCCCATAAGACATGCTCTTGGTCGGCATCAAATTCAAAATTGACTTAAGTGTGCTCAATAGCCCAAATAATCTGAGGTACACGCCCACATTACCACATAGCCCGAAACCACTCATATTTTTAAAAACAAAAAAAAATTTAATTTTGTGCTCCTTACTTATAAACTAGAAGACATACAAATATAGAAATTTGCACGCAATACTATGAATGATTTTGTGATGTGAGGGAAGCTTCAAAGACTCTAGAATTTGATAAGTTCTCGAACAGTATTATATATTGTGTCCATCTAAGTTTTTACCTTGGGGCTTGTAAAGCGTTAGTTGCTGGTGGCAAATTACCTATGAGTGACGAAAATAATTAATGTGGTTGAGCGCTAGGCGATGTTAAATGGCACAAATTTCTGTTCATTATATTCGTTACATTTGTACTTAAATTTACCGTTGTCGTCAATGAGGCGGTTTGATTATTATATTCTAATTTGGACAGAGGGTCTGGTTCAAAATCCATTTCCAAAAAATCAGTCTCCTCGTCTCCACAGTTGTTGGAGCTTCAGTAAGCCACCGAAGCCACCATACTAAGGGTTGAAAAGAAGTATTAAAATCAGCTCCGCCACCATGCACAAATGCAATCATCGGAATTCATCCGCCTTTGCATCACCGTCCTCGCCCAAAATAATTACATCATCGCCATAAAAATTGTCGCTAAAATAATTGAGGCTCTCGGTAGAATTATTTAAAGAAGTACGATTAGAAAGACCAAGCGGCTACCGCATATGTTCCAAGCTCTTCTTCCATAACAGGAGGAAATATAACAGCAAGGTAATAGAATAAATGTAATAATGTAGGTTTTCGATGTTTCATTCTGAAAAACTGAATCAGGCGCAAATTTTTCACACTAATAAAATTGGAGGAAAATTTCTCATACTAACAAAATCGAACAAAAATTTCTCAAACGTTTCCAGAAAATATTATTTGCATATAAATATTTGGGACAAAAACAGAAATCTTCATTCATCAAGGTAATCAAGGCCACCTTTGTATCAAGAATGCCTAGGAAAGGACAGTGCGCATTTTGGGGCGTCCGTTGGCTTCTACGTGACAATTTGTGTTCGTTTAATGATTTACAGAAGCTAAATACGAAAGATGTCACTTAAGACATTGCATAAACACTTCATTTTTCAATTAAGGAGCTTTTTGCATAATTTCGACGACTTCCCAAATTTTTCAATTAACCTAATATGTGAGAAATTTTGCAGTTTTCTGTTTTCAAAGGCGTCAGCGAGAACGATCGAAAACAATTTTACAGAACGTTCCCCTATATTTGCTAAATAATTATTACTATCTACTCAATATTTTCCACAAACTGTGTCACCGCATTTGCTGTTGCAGACGGCTTTGTGCAAGTAACGCTTATTTCCAAACTTAAGATATGGAATATAATTCAATTACAAATTCTTATCGCATTCTTTGCGAAACAAATTAAATCAATAGAAAATGCCAACAACATATAATACTTCGAGAAAGGCATGATCACTTTGGCCAGCATTTCTGTTTCGAAGCACGTCACGTGTCGACTACGTACTAAGTCGACGTTGCTGATAATAACTCTGTATGTTTGCAATGCTGCGTATTTTTTTAAACATATGACGTAACAACTCCTCGCCGTAGGAAACTTGCAATTTATCCTTGAGAGCATAAAAGATAATTGATTAAAAATAAATTTATAAAATCCCAAGTAAGTTTCAAGCAACCACTTACTCAAGCCTTAATTTACGTTTACTGCACTATTTTCGTTAAAAAAAAAAACAAAGATTTGTCAACCTTTTTAATGCCTACTAATAAGGCGAATACACGTATACATATAAATGTCAGATTGAAGGACATACAAAAATTTGCGCAAATATCTGATAGGTGACTTCGCGCTACATACATCAACGAAAATGCGTCGAATGAATCCGAGACCAAACAAGTGATTTTAGGAACAGCATCGTTAAATCGTAATATTCGTTTATTCATATAATATAATTAGTCCTTCCGGTCTCTGCATCAGAAAAAATCAACAAACCCTTAACAGTTCTGGATATCAAAGGAATATATTGTCGAATATAACATTTTTTTTTATAGTTTTTGTACAAAATTTTTCAATTTTGAGGTGTAGCATATATAAAAACTGGGGTTATTGCAGTTATTACCATATTGAAAACTGTGTTTTTTCTCAATTAACAGAAATGGCACCTTGATTTCTTTCACACTCTAATAGTTTATTTAATTTATTCCGTCTCACACAACAGAACCGAAGCATTGAAATTTATTGAAAGCAACTCTCTTCTGTCTCTATTCTCAACTCATGGTACTTTTTTTTATAAACCTATTCCCCGGCGCCAATCGTTACAACCATTGCGTACGTACCTGAATTATCAGCTCAACGCCGAAGTCTCGCTAAATCTAATTCACGAAATCGACAATTATTTCAGGCTTGGTAATTGCGTTTTTCTCATTTAACGGGCTACGGCGTCTTGATATCAAAATGCATAGCTTCTCAGATTTGGCAGACATATTTTGAAAAAAAATCCCTTTATTCGTGAAGTTGGTGAGAAATATAGGCGTGGAGTTTTAGCTCACGAAGGCGGCATTTTGCATAAATTTCGTTTAATTTCTTGATTGAATGACGATTTTAGCTCACGCTACATCAACTTGAATAATAATTTTTATATTTGCCAAAAATATGTTCAAAATAAACAATTTAATAAAATATGAATCTATAATGCATTTAAATAACTAGTTTATTTGTTTTTTTTACTACTTTCTTGCGACTATAGATTTGCCTTATGTGAGAATAAGCATTAAAAATTTGAATTATGTGAGAATAAGCATCAAAAATTTGGAATTATATGAGAATGAGCAACAAAAGTTTTGTTTACTTGCTTAAATTTTTGGTTAACCGCAACAACTACAAAAATTTCAAAAAAGAAAAGAATAAGGATTTTAATTTTTACTCTTCTCTCTTCTCTTCTATTATTATTATTATTATTATTATAAATTTAGCCAGAGAATAAAATCTAATGTCTTAGAGCACTAGCATCTAAGGCTTTCGGCTTTTCTCTTCTCTTCTAATATCAAATTAACCAAATAAATTGTAAAAATTATCTTTCGCTTTGAAAGTTTTGTGCCACGCGTTTATTGAAATTATTTTTCGTCAATTTTTAAAATTTTATTCATTTTATCATATAGTGGATTAAGAATCAGGTGAATCAGATGTTTCAGATGTTTCAGATGCTGTAATGTGTGTTTTGTATGAAATAAGCCAATTAAAAAGGATATGAGTCAAAACAAACGAATGCGAAAAACAAGAATCAAGAAGATTGGTGTGCGCACGCACTGACTCTTTCAATGGCATAACATTAACTAACTCTACAGAACCAAACTCATTCTTTAACAGAACTAAAACTGACCGACCTTTCCAGTCCAAAAACCTCCTGACTTTTTCTAGTACAAAAACTAACTGACTTTTTCCCTATCATGTGACCAATAAGATGAAATTTTGGCGTGCCTTCGCGACATTTAGTTGCTAACTTCCTGATTGTTCCCATAAACGAACAATAAAATATGTATTTCATAGTGCTTCTACGCCAATCAGATGCAGTGCTCTTAAATCTTATTATAATAGATTAAAATGTTAGGGCAATTTTAATATATATTATAATAACGAAAAACCTTAACAGTAAATAATACAATACGATTTTTAGAAACTAAGATGAATGGTTCTAACTGGACTAACTAACTAACTAACGTTCCACTTATTGCAAAAATGCTTAATGAATTTCAACGGCATAGATAACTATCTCCGAAAAGTAAAATGTCTTCCCATTTTCTTCTCTCTTACTTATTTCCTTTGGACTTTAGTAATAGTAATAGTAAACAAATTAAATTCAACCTCAGCTTTCTCTTTAGTAGCATTCGCGGTGTATCCTCGATTACTATAGATGACATGGAATTTATCGACGACATCGCGCCAGAAATTTACTAGCAAGTCTATATCCTTATCGTATAAACAGACCAGAGCGCTTTTACATGGATGTGAAATCGGATAAGTCAAACTAGTTACTAAATTGAATCAAACTTGGTATATTTGAGCCACAATAAAAATAAACATAACTCGCTATTGGTATAAATTTTATTTTATATTTTATCTTTTACAAGCAGGCATATATAATTTTGTAAATTCGAATTTGACACAAACACTACGTTATACAAAGAATTCTAATAGTACATCAGCCAAGTTCATAGCCATGTTTTTAATCAAGACAGTTTATACTATACGCGTGTTATTCAGAAAATTGATAATTGATAAACATAGAAGTAATAATTAAGTAATGCTATTGGCTGATCACTAATATTTTAAACTAATATAAAAAACCTTTTTGCGCTTAATCTACGAAACAGACAACCGATTAAAAGAAAGAGGTTTTACCTACTTACCTTGCTGAATATCGGTAGCTATTCGTTGTTTTGATGCAATTTGATTTCCATTAAAGGAAAATATCGGATTAGCACCCAAGTTACCATTTGGCGGCGGTGGTGCCGGTCGATTAAAGGGATTTTGTCTTCGCGGTGGAGGTTTAGGTATTGACACATCTGCTTTTGCTTTGAGTGAGTCGGTTAGCACCTCTATAATTAAGTCTAAATTCAAATACAAGTTACCAGGAAAAATCCCATGAAAAACTTACTGTTCTTTGAACCCTCTATCTCTTCTAGTTGTCGCTGTAATTCAGCAACCATCAGTTTTTTATATTCATAACCTGCACATGTCAATGCTTTCATCCAGGATTCCATATTTTCTTGAGAATCAGCAGATAATACATATGTTCGATTGCCGTTAAATGCAATTTCGAAACAATATCGGTCGCTTTCTTCTGACAGTTCTAAAATTGACGTCTTAGTAAATGCTGCTTTATTATTTAAGTAGCATGTACTTATTAATTTCTTTACCTATTGTGCATCCTTCCACTATAATTAGCCCCAACGGTTCTTTGTCGCCTTGCTTCTCAAAGTAAAATAGTAGATTTCCCTTGAGTACAAAGTAACGCCTTTGAAATGATTTATTGACCTCGCCACGTTTATTGAGAAAGCCCTCTTTGTCATACGGTGGACTGGTCGCGAACACACACAAATTCTTTTCATTGATTTTCATCTTGCTGCGACCAGTACTATTGCCAGATAAATGTGTCATACATATCTCTACTGAATATATCGTACATTTTTTTCGAAATGAGTTAGCAAGTAGATATATGTAGATAGAAACAACGGAAATATTGGGCTTAAAACACAAAAAAAAATTTCTTTTTGAATGTTGAGTAAAGATGAACTAAAAAAAAATTTATTGTACTTCCTTTTTCAAACCACGAAAATTAATTGTCTATTGAAAGTCTTCTTCGTAATGATTGCCACAATAAGCATCAGCTGTTTGTAGTACTCTTAACCAATAATGGAGTTGCCAATGCTGAAATTGTCATATGTACATGTTCATTCGCATATTACCGAATGACTGAACTAGTATACTCCGTGGAGTAGCAAATCATCAAATGCAATTTAATGTGCAAAAAATAAATTTTTTTCTATGCTATAGCCAACTACAGCATAAAACTCAATTAAGTAACTTTTTGGTAACTTTATTAAAGTTCAAATGGAGATCTTCATTTTCACATTAAATTTCTTTCTATGCTATAGTTGGCAATAACAAAGCAAAAGAAGAAGAATAAAGTAAAAAACACCACTTTTACTTTTTCTAACATTTCGTGAAGACAAATTTAAATAGATCATTCATTAGCATCGTAAGTAACTTTAAAAATTTTAAATCGTGAACTTGTGAATGCACCTTCCCTAACTGCCGAAACCACAATTATTTTTTTTTCTAATTCACTACGCTACCGAGATGGGTAGCATTACATTTCCATTTCAGATAATCGCCTCCTCATTGTAATACAAGCATATTAATAAAATAAAACCTATTACAAAAGTTTAGCAAATAACGCAGAATAAAAATTATTCTAGAACAAAACCACATGGCTTATTTGCTAACAGAAATAGCGCTGGAAATGTTGGGCTGTAAATTTTATGACATTCATGGAGCCCACCAAGAAATGAACGATTTTCAGCAAAACACCCAGCGTTCTGAAAATCTTAATCCAGACGAAAATTTGGAAAATATTATTAATTATCGTAGGACGACGTCTCCAGCAAACATGCAACAAAGTCCAGAACAAAGCAATGAGAAGCTACAACAAGAATTACTTCCCTTGTTCAAATTAATTTCTAAGGAGTACGATATTGTAAAGCAGCAGATTCTTCATAACAAAGAAACAAACTTAGAAAAGCAGGTCGATAATAACATCACAAGCACCAGAGCTGCTCAAAGCTTAGTACAAAACTTTGTAGAAAGCGAAATTGTAAAGTTACGCTGTGAGACACAAACCCTACACAATTTTAGAAGATTAGTAGAACAAAACATTTTGAAAGTTAATCCAATATCTTTTGAAAAATATGTACGTTTGTTCGCAACTTGCCCGGCATCAGCTAACTCAAAGAGTTCGCCAGTAAGTATGAAATAGGAAATGTAATGTATGAAATATAGTCCTTACTTTCAAAATAAATTTGTTGTATTTACTAAGAAAAAATAACGTAAGCAAATGAAATTTTCTCAAATCGACCAAACCAAATTACAATGAGATGAATCAGCGTGAGATGTATCTTATAGATTCCGGATGATTTCACATCGTCATATGAAATAAGTAATTGCGCTTCATTGTTTCAAGTCAACAACTAGCGAAGATTTATATAATTTTGGTGATCATTTGCAGCCGTATTAACATACGTGACTTTAAGCCAAACAGTACTATTGCAGGCTTTGGCAGAATAAAAACTTTCAAAACTTCACAAAGAAGAAAAGACAAGAAAAAGAGGCAAGGGAGCAAGTATTCAAAGTAACAGCGTTGTAAAAAATAAGTATTACCAAATTGTATGTGAGGTCACTATGCCATGGAAAATTTGGAATGCTTAACACTAGTGCGTTTCCAGTTTCTCGATAATTAAATTGCAATGTAATAGAACATACAAATTCAGAATAACTGGCGAGTTGTCTTCTAACTTTATTGAATTATTTTTCATTTATTTTGGGTAAAAAGAGTCCAAAGAGCTATACATGTGCCTAGTTAGACCAATACTTGAGTATTCTTCTGCTGCGTGCTCTCCCTCCTACGCAGGTTCATTTGAATCCGCTCAAAGGCAATTCTTGCAGTTTGACCTTAGAAATTTGCGTTGAGACACCCTTGTCTCTCTGCCTCTATGAAAATACGATGCTTATCGTCACTTCGGAAACGTACATTTATTCTTGGCGTTTCCTTGTTGTTGTGTTCCTAAGTGAATTAATTATTGGTACTATCGATTCGCCCGCGTTACTTGCTGAGATAAGCTTTAATGTCCCTAATCGCTTCTCTAGGCACTTTATGTTTGTTAAGCTGAGTCAATGTAACTATGACTATAAGTTTTTTAACCCGTTTAGAGTTGTTTGCAGAAACCTAAATGATGTCTATCAATTAATCTCAATATCAGATTCCTTAAAATCTATCAGAACAACTTTGCTTAATATGCATGTATTATTATTTCATTATTATTATTTTTTTTTTGCATCTCCTTATATACTTTATACTAGTTTTTAATAATAATTAGTATGAGATTTACTTCTAAGAATCAATTGAATTCGACTCTTAATATATTTTAGCTGAGTTTCACCTGTAAATAAATAAATAAATAAATTTAAGGTTTCGCCTTTTGCCATACACGGATTTGCCAAGAGGGTATAGTTATGTCTACTATTGTGTAGGAGGAACGCATCCTCCTTGCAAAGTATAGACTTGATATAAAGTAACTAATATTTTTTAAAAGCTTTCGCAGCGCATATAATGCGCTGACACTTGGTTTTACATACTGCAGCTTTGTGTCCGTGTTTTCTGCACCTTCTGCATAACAAACGGTGCTCTGTTCCGCGGCAATTTCGTTCTAGATAGCCAGCCTCCGAAAGCAAATTTTTTGATCTCTTTTTCTTTGAGGCATCAAACCTATCCTAGTTTGCTTTTCTTACCTTTCAGGAGTTACGCAGCTAGTGCTGTTGTGATCTCGACAAGTGTGTGGGCGGACCTTTTTAATTTAAAGTAAAAAATGAGAATGTAAGTAAGTAATTTGTTAGTATATTTACAAAATATTTCAGTTACTTTAGAATGCAGACGCGTTCCGATCGATTGACTGTCTGGTGTTTTTGCCTGCTAGCAGCGTAAACAATAAGAATCCCAGTAAATTAACTCGGTGCATCATGCCGCTACTGCATGATGCTGCTGTCCTGAAGAAGGCAAGCCGTGTCACCACTGTTGCCTGCACGCGCTTGCCTATGCCTCGTTCCACCATTTACTGGTCCATTGCTGAGTAAAACACATCATAGAACGCCTCGTCGACCTCTGGTTTCGGAAGCACCGGCTTGAGGTATTTGATGGCGAGGGTCAAGTTATTTATGCGGTCTTTTGCTACTTTCCGACTCGTCACCTCCTCGCAAAAATTGTCCTGCTTTTCTGTCATGTCACGCAAGCAGTGACGGAAATTCAGCTGCTCACGGGTGTAGCGCGCTATTCCGAATGCCGTGAACAGCCCTAGGTATCTCTTTTCGTGGTACTTAAGTTCCAATTTTCGCAGATATGTAAACACCTCCCCATCGAGCCCGAACGGTGTGTACTCTTCTTCGGGCTCTTCCCCAGTTTGGTACCTCATCTCGTTGATGAGGAGGTAATCGTTGTCTGTTTTTAGTCCTCTTTTATATCGGTACACCTGCAGCTTCCCCAGAGGACTGCACAATTGTACGATCTCCACAGCTGATATGATCCTCTTCCTTTTTGACAAAGACATATTAACGAGGAACGTCTCAAGTAGGTCGTGGCTTACCCCGTATGAGGCGAAAGTTGTGTTAGGGTAAGCCTTCACCAAATCTTCCATCAAGCAAGTGAAATTTTTAATCGTTGTTTTGTAAAGCTTTCATCAACCTCTACAAAACAGTTCTGCTTTAAGTGGACCACTTCAGAGTATCATCAACCTCTAAAGGTTCCTTTTAAATCCAACTACTATGAGCGTAAAGCCTGATTAAAAAGGGTAACAAATAATCAAAGGAATTTGCAGTTGAATAACCGAGAAATAATCGAAAAATAACAGCACAGTAATGTAACGAGGAATCAAACCCTTTCTAAGCTATGTCTTCGTAGAAGAAAGCCTTTAGTTCTTTTTGTTTCAAATTGAGTCGCAAAAACGTTAATGCTCATGGCTGCTTTTTCTACCTTTCTAAAATAGAAATTTTTATAAAAAATACAATTTGATTGTAATCAAACATAGATATGTTCTAAGGAGTCTCTCAAGCTTCCCGAACGTGCTCTAGCATGATGGTAACCATAGTTAAAGAAATATAAATTTGTCGTGAATTTGGCAATATCGCTAAGTTATCCTATCCTTGCCGGCATCATTGTTGTGCAAATACTATGAAGAAGTGTGAATCAGTTGTTTGATTTAATCTACACATATCCAAAGAATCAACATCTTTCACTGCAATGTTTTTCATTCTTTACGTTTTAGCTCAGATAAATGGCTATATATGTACATCGAAGCGCGTTTCTATTATATTAGGGACTACAAAGTAGAACACACTTCATGGAGACAGGAAACAACACAATGTTAAGATTGTTCCTTTGCTTGCATTTCGTTTTCTATTTTATTTTATTTTAGTTCTCCTTTTCCATTCCTTCTCAAATTACAAACATACAATGCTTTGTGATATATTTAAATATTTGTGTGGAAGCATACATTCCGTTGAAAGTTGAGGGACTGATTCAACGGGCGATGGTTTGCTTCATTGATTTTTGCTTGGCCCTGTCAACAATTGAGTGTTTATACATTTCGTTGCAACGAATGATTCTTTCACTTTGATAGTCGATTCTGTGGAATGTGGAGATGCTAAAAATTTTCAAGTACTCAAGAACATCAATTCGAAGTCATCCATTTTTCGTGATCTTCAATTGATTTACGATTTGGTCCAAAGAACTCCACACATTGTACATTACCCACGTGAAGAATATTTTCAAGGCAATATTGATTTGATATTAAGAAATTTCGAGCTTTAAAACGCTTAGAAGTTCAAAAAAAGACATATACATCAAATTGTGGGCATACAACCATTACGTGCCAGAATATTTAATTTGTAACAAAACTCTGCAGACTATTGACGATATCATGTGAACCTGTGACGATATACTGTGAACAAATTGTGGTGGTGACAATTCGTCGCGTACTAATCTGAAGACTAATGTGAAAATGTAGTAAAGATTATTTTTATTTATTTATTTATTAGTTTATTCCACTTATACATGAAACTCGACTAAAACAAATGACAGCCGAGTTCAATTGACTCTTAAAGTAAATGTTAAATTAAGTAATATTAAAACTTAGTATAAGTATATTAAAACAATTAAGAGGTAAAAAAGAAAAAAAGAAAAAAAAGCATGTACACAATTAGCACAGAGTCACATCCACAACCGGTACAGGACCAAATTGCAAATGAAGCCCTATGCCATCGCAAACATGCATAGGCTTGGCAACCGATAATAATTAACAACAATTTAACTAGTAGTTAGTTGGCAATTCACGTGTATTAAGCAATGTGGCTTTAATGGTCTTTAAAGGATCCGACAATGAGCATAAGTGATAGACGTCATTTAGTTTCTTGTAAACAACTCTGAGCGGGTTAAACAGCTCATAATTATATTTACATTGACTAAGCTTAATCAAAATAAAGTGTTTAGAGAAGCGGTTAGGGGCATTAAAACTTATTTCTCCAAGTAATGACGGCGAGTCAACACCACCACTTTGATTACAAAGAAAACGCCAAGAACAAATCTACGTTTCTCAAGAGACGGTAACCTATTTTCATGGGGGGATGGGAGGCAATGGGATCCCAACCCAAATTCCTAAGGGCAAACAGCAAGAATTGCTTTTGAACAGATTCAATTGTATCTACATAGCACCTATATGAGGGAGACCTCACAACAGAGGCATACTCGAGTATAGGTCTAACCCCACATGTACAGCCTTTTGGTAATGTAAGGATCATCAAGCTCTTTGGACTACCTCTTTATAAAACCAAGCGCGGACCTAGCTTTGCCTAACGAGAGCGCAATGTGCAAATTAAAACGCAACCTATTGTCAAAGAGAACGCCTAAGTCTGTGAACGAATCGACGAATCGAGTTGGAGGACAACTTGTGCAAATCTATGAAATACTGAGTAATAAATGACTTTCTTCTTGAGAAAGAAAACTTTTTACATTTATTTAGGTTTAGTGCCACATGATTCAACGAGTACCATGCAACCAAGTTATTCAGCTCAATTTGAAGCTGATGTAATTGCAATTCTACGGGAAAGGAAGAAAACAGTTTCACATCATCATATATTAAGATCTGGCTGGATTTAATTACCGAAGACAAATCATTAATGTATAGATTAAATAATATTAAATAAAATTAAATAAAAATATTCTATAGACAAACGCGAAGAGGATAAAAGAAATAAAGAAGAAAATGCGTTTGAGGCGCATGAAACAAAAGCAGAATGCGAGCAAAGCTGTCTTGGCGGTTTAGCTACTAACTATAATCTACAAACTAAAATTAAGTCCGTACGTCAGCAAAAAGTCGTCAGCTTCCGCACTGCGACAATTGGTGACTCACAAAAAGACATGAAAAAAAGAAACCTAATATGGATACTTTTATAAATCTGAAGGATAAAAGTAAGCAATTTAATTAAAATGCAATTCTCAATTAAATTCATTTCATAATTTTAGATGTTACTAAACGCCGTAAACGCTCGATTTCGTTGGACGAAATCACAAATCGAATTCCAAAATTAACAAAAACAGGCGAGAATTATCATCTTTGCGTTTAATATAATGTCTTTAGTTTAATTTTCTTTGGCAGCAGGACAAATTACTTACTGGTGACTTAGCTTGAGATCATAAGCATTTTAATTTTATTACCGGTGGATTCCCAGATGATCTAGATGTATGCAATTAAATCAAGTCATTCCGAATTATTTTCGATATCATTTATGTTTTTCGTTGTTTCCTTCCCTGTCTTCAAATTTACTTTAAAACGTATGGTCGGACATTATGCAACTTAAAGTTAGAACAAAATAAATGAATTTACCGCAGTAGAACGATCAAATTTTTTTTTGGCTGTCAAACGGACGTAATGTGCTCTTGATATTTCGGTTCTTCTGTGGTTAACCCTTATACCTATAAATATTTTAATAAAAATTTTAATAAATATTTTATTAAATATTATTAAAACTCTGTTGAAGTGGTATAAATTTCCTCTTTGGATTACGAAATTTGCATTGTGTATTTTTTTTATTATTTCGCACAGTTTAACAGCGCCTCACTTAGAAATGAAGGGGAAGATTAATGATCCTTATTTGGACGAGCAATATAACCAATACGAGGGATAAAAACATGTCAACTTGAATTTAATACTTTCCAATACTCAAATATAATGCCGTAAATTATTTAGGAAAAAAGGGATTATTTTAACATTTTGTTTATCTATGATGACATATTTAACATTTTTTATATGCAACGTTATAAGAGCATATGCAACGTTAGCAGAGTGAACTCCGCAAATACATACAGCTCCGTAGTGCATTGAACATTGAATTTGACATGTTAATGGGACACTTGTGCTCCTCGAGCAATTTTATGTTCCTTAAACGGTGGTATTTTTCACTTTCTATGCTCTAGCATAGAGAAAGGTGAACCTGTACCTTGACATATATACCAGGTGATGATTCCACAGACGATAATTGGAGGTGCAACAGTGAAGGAATCATAGCAGTAAGAAATCTAGATTTAATGCATTACATTCTAAAGAAATTGGAAAAAACGTTCTTTACATTCTTAAATGGCATTAAAAAGTAGACATAATAATTTCAGAATGAATCGGATACGTGGTAAACATTGAAGATTTAGCGAAATTTTAATTTAATATTAATCTAGCCAGTTATTGTTGCAAAATTTCAAGTGGTATTTAACAACGCAATTTTGAAAGTTTTAATAATAACCTTTTTTTCTTCCAATGCCTTAACGACCTCCCAATAATATTTGATATTAATTATTAAATAATTATTAAATTTTGAAAATAATCCAACAAATGAAACAAATAAATAAATAAATTCTAAATAAAAAGAAAATCACTTACCACCTTATTTATTTTCCTATTAGAACTGTATATGATAGAATTTTTTCACTTTTATATGATTTCACAAACACAGGAAATGTCTTGTATACAAATCTGTTTAACGTCAAAAATGATTTTAGCACAGAGTTGTGTTTAAGGAATTTTTTACACACAATCTGCATGCCTAACAGTAAATTATATATGTAATACAAGTATATGCAAAATTAGTAATTTACATGCATTATTCATTCATAATTTATTATGACAGATTGGTTTATTTTTTTTTAAGTCATCGCGTGTACTTGATGGCCATTTTTTGCGCAGGATTTAACACATTTTTTATCAAATTTTGTTAAATTTTTTATTTTTATTTTCAACATTATTCATGCTTATTCGAAGCGACTCTGTGTTCTCTCCATTGTCCATATATGTTTTTTTTTTATAAACGGAGTAAAAGAAAAAGCCAGCTAACGTCTTTTAGCGAGAAATTGGAAAAAAAATTGGAAAAAAATTGCATTAATCATAAATTAAATAAAATAATTTTAAATGGAGACCCATCTAAGTATAATAATTTTGGAAATCTCGTTGGTGTCTCCTTAATTTCTCTGCTATCGCTTTTCGAAGGTAATTGTGCGAAACGTTTTTAAGTGAATGTTTTTGTTTTGAAGTGAATTTGGTTATTTCGTTTTCTTTTTGAATGAAAACGGAAGTTTTGTTTAAAAAAAGCCCGAAGTTATTTACATGATATGATATTCGCCATTGCTTTTGATTGGTTTTGCACACAATCTGTCTAGTCTAGAACAATAGGTTCTAGATCGTTCTAGACAATCTGTGCAATATTTGATATATTTGCGCATCTCTCCATTCTTTGTTCTATATAAAAATAGGCATCTAAATAAGCAATGGCGAATATAACAATAATATGGGCAGCTTGTTGAGAAAAAAGACTAAAACGTTTGGTTTTTACTTTTAATTTGATCGCTGTGTTATTTGTAATTTACTATATTTTTAATCATTTGATTTTGGTTTTAGATATCAAAGTTTTATTGCTGTTACTTCGTTCAAAAATTTGCCTCTCTTATGCACCGCCAGTTTTCCAGTCAGATAATGTCCGAAGATAAAAACGATTTCGCGGCGGATCGCGTAAGCAGAAACACCTCAGGTGAGGTTTCATTTAAATACATAATATATATAAAAATAGCGCGAATGGTGAACGAGAGGCCGATGGACAGCGAAACGTGCACGATCGGCTAGGCATACGCCGAAATAAAGGTATAAATAAATTACTATAAATAAAACAAAAGCCATCGATTACTATTTTATTAAACTTTTTTTTTTATTAGTAATGCAGCCCAAAGCACAGGAAGACGTCTCGTTCCGCGGTCGGCGCGGGGGGTTACTTTGCTAATTCACTTTTACCTAGGTTTGCGTTGCAAATGATCGCTTTACTGTGTCAGCAAAATTTTTCAAATAGGCCTTTCCATTGCTCTTCTGCCATCAAAGTTGTTTTAAACGTAGTAAATTGGAATTTTATTGTTTTATGTTCTAAAAAATAAAAAATACATTAACTTTTATGAGAAAATGAAAAAGTAGTCTTATGTTTATTTATTAATATTCGAAGGGTGAATATTGAAGACAAAAGTAACATAATTATCTTGATTGCTAGATGTCCCCACATAGCTGTGGTCACATAACGTTGCCGGCAAATTACAACCGAGATAGGCATCATTATCAACGCACCACTTTATAATCGTGCGCCAACGAGAATTCATAAGGAGTAGATAAGGATCACCGTATATAACAAGAAGATAAGGAGGTCAAAGAATCCGTTAATCCGTTTCTCGCTTTGAATGAAACCTAACGCGCGCCGCACAACGATGGGTTCGATCTCACTGTTGAAATTAATATTATATCACGTTCCTACAAAAACCAAAGCGAAAGCAACACTAGTGGTCAAAGTTCTGTTAAAGTGAACTGGTTCTCCATACAAAGTTCCTGATTCCTATTAAAACTAAAACCAAATTTGTATGGCAACAATAAACAAATATTTATGAAATGTCAAACAGTTGTCCATCAATTATAGTATATATATACAGCAGCTGTTCAGTGTTACGTGGAATTTACCGATACGCATTTATATGAGTAAGAGAATTAGTATTAGAAGAATCTTGGTAATTCATGTGCCTGATGAACATGCGCCCATAAAATTGACTTCGTTACATCGGGTGAACATGATGGTTACGAAAATATCCGAGTTAAATTTCTTGTGAAGAGCATTTGCAAAACCAATAAGCCGGAGGATATGAATTATTTTCCAAACTTGCCATTTTTTGACATAAAATCCTCATACAAGAGAAATTGACATTTTCCTTCGAGGTGCAGATCGATTCAAGGAATGTTCATGAAGACTCTACATTTGTTGGCAACAAAATTCCAGAAAGGAATTGAATTTATTTTGTCAAAA
>KK500233.1:286805-306575 GCA_000688715.1 Glossina pallidipes | reverse complement strand
CTTTCTGAAAGGGCAATTCACCAGAAATGACGTTGAGAATATGTTGAGGAGTTGAGGGGGTTTATCAAGTACAACGTTTTAACATTCGATTTTCAAATGTTTGTGTACGTTTCTTAATATATTTTAAGAAACTACAAGATTTAGAATGTGCAAATTCAATCTTAGACCTGACTAAAGCTTTGTACACAGTCAAAGGTTTTTTAGGAGACAAGCCTGACTGATTTTTAGTCATGACTTTGATGCTACAGCATCCAGATTGATAGTCTTTGAAGACTTTTTCATAATACCCTCGAACAGTTAGGCTGTCGTTTAAAATTTTACCAAAAAATCGAAGAGAAGAGAAATATATTTGTTTTGCTGGGGTTAAAATATAAATTGAGATCGGCGCATGCATCGAAAACCAGGTTAGCTTTTATCGAGAGATTATTCGCAGCCACTCAAAAAGATGAATCTGCAGATACAATTAGGAAATCCTCCGCATCTTTAAGATCACGCAAGGTAACTGTATATAATTTGAAGAGTATGGGGTTCAAGCAACTACCTTGTGGGATGCTATCGTAAATTCAACTTTGTCTATACCGATTACACACGCTTGGACCAAAAATTTAGTATTCACAGGCGTATTTGAAGAGGAATTGAAAAGTTTAAGAGAATTCTGCCAAGCTTAATCAAGCTGACACGATAATAGGCTTTGCTAATGTCCAAGGAAAGCATAACAACCGTTTTCCCACCTTTTTTTAAACTAGCTATGAAAAAAGATTGTTCATTAACGCACCTATTCGTAGATTTGCGTATTTGATAGGCATAAGGATGGATTGGAATAAAGTGCCTAATTTTCAAGAAATCCATTTGTTACTCCTTAACCATGAGGTTGATAATCTTTATGAATACAGATATTACCTGAAGGTAATGACTTTAATTATCATGACCATTGATATTGTTACGAAATTCGCTTTTCTCGGGTACCGTTCGTATGACTAGATCGCGGATATTCTTTCGTAAATCGGAAGGAAGATCAACTTTAGACATAAGGAAGTTAAGTGAAACGGAATTTTCTATATTTTTTTGACAGAATTGCCGCAGCGGTGAAATAAAATTGAAGAGTGTTGACATTTGCCCATTGAGACGTTGGTTGGATTGCAGTTGTATGTTAAAATAGTTGAATTAGAAAAAGTTAAATACAAGACACTGCTCGCCATGCGACCACTCCGACCACAGTGAAAAGTAGTACTACCATTATTTAAAACATTAAACCTACTGGCATTGACGGCATTTACAAGGATCTTGCCTTTGTTGGTGGAGAGCTGACCGCCATACAAGCAATGTCTAGCATTGAAATTTCCAGCTCGAATCACATTTTGTTCATCATCAAGAACGTCCGATAATTTTTGAATCTCATCACGAGAAGTTCGTACAACAATACTGGGTGGAAAGTAGAATTGTGCTATGAAAAGATTCTGATTAAGATTCGTGGTTTTGATGATGATAATTTCAGCACCACAATTGCAGGGATTTTCTCCAAGTACTAGCGCTTGATCATAGTCAGAATTAGCACAATAAGACATTTTTTTTTTCAAATTCCCTAACAAGATTCTGAAGGATCATCGGACAGATACATTCTTTAATCGCAAAGATTAATCTATCAAGCTCCGAGAGATGTAAATTGTTGTTCGAAATTATTGGACCCTGAGATCTTATTCGAAATTATTGGACACTGAGATCTTATTATAGACGACTTGGAGGGTGAACTGGAAGCAGGGGTATAGAAATAGCAGATTTCCTTTTAACAACTGCATTAAATTTTTTCTTTCTTAGAATCGTATTAACATTCCCATTACCATCGCCATTACAAAACGGTGGATGAGTTCCCCAATGGAGGGAAGTTCTCATCGTATGAATTATCATCCAGACATTCAATGTAGTTTAAGGAAACTACTTCTCTTTGACTTCCGTGTAAGAAAAATTTGTAGTGGCCATAATCTTGTTGATAGTTAACTCCCGCTCTGTGTTCGGGCAAGACTTGTTCAGAGTGTTATGTTCACTCGAACCACGGTACAGGCACCTCAACATTTTACAATTTTTGGTATGCTTAGGGGGCTTACTACAATTGAGACACCTACTCTCCTTGGGTTTGTAGAACTTCGACACATCCCTATATCTGCTACACTTAAAACATTGTTTTAAAGTCGGTACAAAGTAATCCACATGGAGATTGCAAAAATTAATCTTGATAGAGTTGGCGAGAACTTTTCCTCTGAAAACAATTTTAATGCCGGTTGCCGGAATAAATTCATACCTCTTGACGGGATTCCTGCTTTGTACCTTAAAGGCCGACTTGATGGGTACATCAGACGCAGCGTAATCCAATCTATCTCATATTCGATAGGCACGTTACGAATAATTCTGAATCTTTACATGAAAGCTCTCGGAATGTGCGCTTTCAAGTTTTTCTTGCTAAAATTATTATTTTTAATGAAATGGTTCGCACTGAAAGCAGAACTGAACAGTAATTTGGATCTGCCCTTACTAAACGTTTTTAGCCCTTTTAAATCATTAATATTGAAACTTTTAAGATAACCATAAAAACAACGATCCGAGCTAACATTCCATCAGATAAAGAAGTTAATTCAGCACCATGGCCATCAATCTCTCGTTCTTCTCGTTATTATTCACGAAGTAATCCTAAAAGTTATGCTTATTTACAATAATCTGGTCACATCCTGCCTCCTAAAGGAAGATGGGCTGATTTTTTATAAGCTGTTATGGGTGCTATCCCGGGGAACGCTTACCAAAACTGCAGAAGTAACAAAGAAAAGCTCTTTAATATATATATATATATATTTTTTTTTAAACAAGTTTACGAAATTATAATTTCGAGTTTACGAAGTATAATTTTTCACTTAAAAAGGAAATCGTTAAACAATTATATCAAATATTATTAGTTTCTATTTTAGTTAAATTGCTTCAAATTGAAATAAATGCAGCTCCAAACATTCAATACTAACTCAGAACAACCAACAATAACGTAAAGCATCAGCAAATTTTGCTTACGTCGATATTTTTTCTTTGCATATAGCTACAAACATCGAAACTCGAAAATGAAACGTAGTTAACACCATACATAATTAGTGCCCGTATTGTTAGCTCTCAACAAAAACGAAATATAAAGTTGTATCGTACTAGATATGCACAGACTTCATCCACAAGATGCTGATTGTAAGAAAATAATACAAGTGTACTTTCATATATCACACTGCCACCCATATTTTATGTTGGCCTAACCTACCTAACATTCCTTTATTCAAAATATGATCTTGGCCTATAAACTACACTAGTCTGCTTTTCTAATTCCCAGCGACACAAATAATTTTTAAGATGTGGCATCGTTGTTTTTTTATGTAGTTGTCAAAACACAAACAAAGGAAAAGGAGACCTTTACACAATTAACGCAATTTTTACTTGTGTTCTTCGTTTTTCCCCAAATTACATTACAAACTAAAATTTTTTAATTGACGGCAAATTTCTAATTCAATTTGTCCAATTGCTAACTTGTTTTTCAAATGTTTACGAAAAGTTACAAAAAATAATTGTGGCCAAAAAAAAGAGTAGACGAATCTGTCAAGTGCGCAGCAGATATAAAGTATAATTTTACCGAGAGTGTCAAGTAAGCAAAAACGACAATTATTTAGTGGTTTTTGGTTATTCTTTAGACTAATTATTAACTAGACAGTGACTGTTATCGCGAAGGAGAAATTTCGAGAAATGGCTAGCCGTAAGAAGTCTTTGTTAAAAGTTATCATTTTGGGTGATAGCAGTGTTGGGAAGACGTCAATTATGAATCAGTACGTAAGTAAGCGCTTTTCAAATCAATATAAAGCTACAATCGGCGCAGACTTTTGCACGAAAGAGGTAGTGCTTGATGATCGTGTGGTCACAATGCAAATTTGGGATACAGCCGGACAAGAACGTTTTCAATCGTTGGGCGTAGCTTTTTATCGCGGCGCTGATTGCTGCGTTTTAGTCTATGACGTCACTTCACCAAATTCATTCAAAAATCTCGATTCGTGGCGGGATGAGTTTTTAATACAGGCCAGCCCACGGGATCCAGAGCACTTTCCTTTCGTCGTGTTGGGCAACAAAGTGGACATGGATAACCGCCAGGTGTCAACACGCCGCGCCCAACAATGGTGCCAGTCCAAAAACGATCTACCCTATTTTGAAACATCGGCTAAGGAGGGCTTAAACGTGGAATTGGCGTTTCAAACAATAGCCAAAAATGCCTTGGCCCAAGAAGCCGAAGTGGAACTTTATAATGAATTCCCTGATCAAATACGCCTAAATGCTGACAGAAATAATCGTCCTGGCAATGCTGAAAATTGTCAGTGCTAATTTGAACTGCTAATTCGAGTTGTATTCCATTGTAATGTTTATCGGCTAAAATTTTCTTCTTCGAATAATTTGAATACTTTCAATATTAAAAGTGTCAACGAAATGTTAAGAAATCTTCGCCCCTTGAATCCTTTCTACTAAGCAAGCAACAATGCGGAGCGACGATTATCCATTCACACATAAAGTAAAGTAAAAGATAGAAAAAGTTTTAAGTAATTATAAAACAGAACAAAAAAAAATGAAATTGAAAAAACATTTACGTACGTATTCTAAAATAATAAAGAGAAAGAAAATAATAGAATATATATATTGAAAACACATATATATTAAAACGGTAAATGTATGTGGTTAAACTGAAAATAATAAATTATAAAGCAAAATGGGATACTCAATTTTGAAAATCTACAATCAAAAAACTTAAACGATCTTATCCGTAAATTCTAACATTTTACAGTAAAGTAAAGAAAAAAGAGGACTTTAGAGGTATGTTGTGTTACTCTTAAGTACGTTGGCTCACATGCACATTTATGTATATCATTGATAAAAATTGTAATTATTTCATATGTATTCAATAAATTCAATAAAACACCAATTAATATTATAGTATTTGAGATAAGCGAACGAACGCATGTGAATCAACGCTCGTTTATATGGCTTATGTTACGGCGTGGCTTTTTTTCTGATAATAATTTCACTGTTTTGTTATGGAATGAATGACTCAGTGATAGTTATATCCTGTTTTTTACTTTTAAAACATTTTAAAGCATTTAATTTCAGGCAAACATCTGCAATTTAATTGTGCTTGGGCTAAGAAACGCCAGATATATTTGAATTATCAGCTATAGCAGCATCTACTTCGTTGTTTTACGGTAGGCACCGGATGGATCCAAATACGTTTTGGTAATTTTGAATATCGACATTTGTGGCCACTTGTATAAAATTGTCTTCCAATAAAAATTAGGATTAATATGTAATTATAGAAGCTAAGCTTTTCGAAGGTTAGGTTCCACTGGTTTGTTCTAAAATATTAATTTAAAGTTAAATGCGTCTAGTCTATTAGCAATGCAGCTTGGTATACAATTTCAAATAGGTCAGTTCAAGTATTTTCATTTGTACTTTAATATAAAACGAATCTATTTGAATTGTTTCGAAAGGAATTTTTTGATTGCAATCAAAAATGTGGAGTCAAGTGGCAGAAATTCTAGAAATGAAATGGTCTCAAAATTCGAATGAATATGTGCCACACGCGTCTGCAATTTAGTGAGAATTTTTTCCAACTTGATTACTTCGAACACCGTGTGCGTCATTATCTTATATAACATTAATTGTTATAATAAATTATAAGGAAATATAAAATTAATATATTACAATAAGCAAATCTCAGAAGTCGAATACAAATTTTTCAGACTAACAGAAATGGAATACAAATTTCTCACACTAACAGAAATTCGCTTCGTGTAAGCAAATATGTGAGCCAACGTGAGAAACAACAAAAAGAGTGATTATTTTGACTAACTGAACAAATTGAAAACACTGAAGTCTTGAAAAGTTGCTCAACCTTATTTCTCACAGTAAAATTTAATTTTACTTGCAATAAATTGAGGAATATTCTACATCTACACCTCGCAATATGTATTCAACATATTTTTTATAATTATAACGATTAATACTCATTCCCCGTACTTTTTTTCTCCTTACTTACGTGGATCTAATTTTAAATGCTGTTTAATCTTTTTACCCTTTTTCTGGATGAGGTTCGAATTAAGAAGAGAAATATTGACGGAAAGCCAGACATAGCTAGATGAATTCAGGTTTAGACACAGATCAAAAAAATATATATTTTCTGTCTGGGAAGCTGTTTTCTTTATGATGCAGACGTTTTAACGAAAGAAAAAGAGTCAATATTTTATAATCATGGAACTAATAAAGACAATTGAAGGTTTCAAATTTTTTATAAAGTCGAAGAAAGTTCTTTAAGCCTTTAGCTTATGTAGAAAACAACACAATATGCAGTTATACGCTCTATATACACTATATATACACTAATTCAGTTATTCACTCGCTTTGGTAACAATAAACCAAAAACATTACAACCAAATTTAGCTAACTTGATTTACTTTCTAAAAAGTTTACTATTTTTCACTCTCCGTCATAAAAAAGTGCAAATTAGACTTTCAGGATTAGACATAGAATACGGAAATTAGATATAGTCATTCGATTGTTGTGAATTGAAGTGAACGGATATTGTTTTGTGTGTGCGGTCAGTTTTATACAAATAAACAGCTGTTAAGACGTTTAAAATATAATTTTACACAAATAATATAAGTGTAAAAAAGTGGATTACTATAAGTGATTTTAAGCTTTTGACAAGACTAAGTAGCATACATGCATAAATTCATTGGTCCATTTTGGTTTAGCCGCTTTTAAGGCCAAATAAGTTGGTTTTTGTTGATAATAAACACAAGCGATAATATATACGGAGGTGTGATCTCAGGTTTTTTGTTTCGTTAAATTTGGAACGAGTGAAATTTTATTCATTATTGAGCTGGTTGGGCGGATGTCTGAGCTGCTGTTTAGTTGCCGGCGTTATTTTTTGCGGAGTAGACAAGTGGAGAGGCGCCCAATCTATGCATTGTCCAATTATTGGGGTGAGTGTCATTATTTTCTTATATATTTAATCATATATAACTTAAATTCAAATACTTCACCTTATTTATTATACGAAGTGCATTGACTGGGATATTTGAATATATCTCACAACTAGTGCACAATGGTCGGGAAGGGGGTTGTTCGATGACGATGTTGGTGAAGAAGGGTGGCCAGAAGGCTGGCTTACTTAAAGGAGGTTGCGGAAAACGTAATCACAGTCTTTCCGATGTATCAGATAACGACACAGTGATTGAGTTGAATAACCGTCGCAGCGATTCAATGCCTTCAGTTTCCGGTAGTCGCTCGGGCTTTATAAATATATATAGGCGCAAGGTAAAGCCGGCTCTGCAGTTACATCCGCTCACGTAGTGGGCGCGGCAGCTTCCGCGGTTAGCAGACCAGTGCATGCGGAGGAACGGAGTGCTGCTGTCTGCAGTTCTTGACACCAATAGCCGCTCTGCTGTCATTGTGAATGTGCAAGCCACACTTGCCCTGGCAAGTAGCCGCCGTGTCTGTGTGTCCGTTAATAGCCCGTGCGGAAGTTTGCTTTGTGCAAGCCTTTATTCAGTTCAGTAAGTGCATCCAAGAACCAAGGACGATTAGATATATGGAGTCGGTGTTGCTGCTTGCTGGTGATACTCCATAGATCCTGAGGATGGATGCTAACGCTCGTCCACCCTTAAGGTTGAGCAAAATGCCAGAACGAATTTCTGGCTTACGTAACCAAATAAGAGATGAAGTGTTGTCTGAATTGTGTATAGCCGGAAGTGTCCACGTGTTAAATGAGCCGAGCGAATGTTTCACTTTTCATGGTCCAGTTGGGGCTAGTGACATTGATGTCACTATTGCCTATAGGGGAGCTACTAGCTTGCTTGAATTTGTGTAGGTTGTGGAAGGTGGGTGGAGCGTTAGTGATCACTATATTATTAAAATGGTAATGAGCTATACTCGGTCGCATCCATCGACGTTGGCGTATTTCTGCGATGGATTGGGGCACCTATAGTGTCTTTATTACGGGTACTGCTTGGGAACTTTCAGAGGATACCTTTAAATGAGCAGGTACACGACTTAACTGAATCCGTCTGGAGTGTCAACGACTTGTTCCTAGAGAGATGCCGCAAGGCAAAGCAAAGAGGGATTAAGTGGTGGACACGTAGTCTGCCCGAGGATAGAAAGACCGTCCGCCTCAGAAGGCAATTTCAGCGCGCGAAAAGATCTAATGCCGCGAATGCTGTTCAGCTAAGAGTCGAACTGAGACAATACCTCAATGACTACAAGCTACTGATGCCAATGCCAATGATGCCTCCTTCGTCTCCCTTCTAGCAGAATGAAATTGGGTGTGCAATTTCGAAAGCCATATAAGAAAGATCCTCAGGCATTGACGTAATAATCGGGGAAATGGGTAAAGCCATCTGGAAGGTTATTCCTGAATACCTGTATATGACTTGTTTTCTGTACTTGGCTTTAGGTCATTTTCCATTACCTTGGAAAATGGCAAATGTCATAGTTCTTCTTAAGTCACCTGGTAAAGTTAAGAGCATTCCTCGGTATTATCGGGGCATCGGTCTAGTCCCAGCGCTTGGAAAAGTTCGGTAGGGTCGTGATAAAAAAGCCACAGATGATTTCTATTCTTAGTCTGTCTGATAGGTAGTTCGGCCTCCGTTCTGAAGATACGTGGACACATGTGCAAACATGTCTCAGGGATTGTGACGAGAAATATTTATTAGGCATATTTATCGGCCTTAAGGGTGCGTTTGACTATCTTAATTGGAACAATACGCTTGCCAGACTAGGAGCGGTAAGTTGCCTTAAAGTTAAACTTTGGACAAGCTATTTCTCTCAAAGATGTGTTGTGGTGTCTTCAGTTAGAGGTTGCCCACAAGGATCTATCAGTGGATTTATATGGAACATTATGATGGCTCGTTTATTAAGGCAACTGGAAAACACGTGCGTAGAGTCCATGGGAGTCAAGGTAGTTCCCGGTAGAATGGATCGCAGTCTGGCTCTCTCCTCTCCTGAGACGAGAGCTGCGTTGAGCGCGTTTGCATCTGGTGTTTTCCTCAAACGCCGGCGTATTCGACGAGGTTTGGGCAACATTGTCTAAGCGCTGCTGACTAGTTTATTTGACTGTTCCTGAGTGACTGGGCGAGGAATCCCGTGGGGGTCTCCATAAGTCTTGCAATGCAATGTCCATACGCATTGTACTGACAGCTTCTTCATATCTGCAGCTTCTCTCCAGATTCTATCCCAAACCGAGTTTCAGGTAGTATGGGAACTCACGCAAAGGCTTTTAAATCTGGTATCTCGGGTGTCAGGGGGCCACGATGTGATCTTTTAGCTTCGGGCTGACAGCAGGAAGGTCGTGGTGTCTGTGGGTGGCCCAAATCGCAAAAGGATTCTCGGCTGTGTGGACTTGCATAGCAACCGTGTGTTTGACCCAAAGAAAGACAGAGGTTTTAGACAGGCCTCGGCCTCACCAGTGAGGGAGATACGCCCATATGCTCACCATATGATGACTGGAACTCGGGGCTTACCATCCCCGAGACGTTAAGTGTGTGTTTTCACACTTTGTGCGCCATCGAGCGCCGCGCGGTTAGGCCTTTACGGCAGGTATCCACGTTAAACACTTAGAGACATCTTTTCCTCCGTAGAAAAAAATAGACATTATAGATAGAAATAGAAATGAAAAAATGACATTTTTCCATATAACGATTCAATTTTCACAGGCACGTTTTGAAACGACTGGTAATGAGCAAAATAAGACATTATATAAGAGTGGCCGAAAAAGGGAACCGATGCAAACCCTTTTTAATGGCGTTCTTCCGTGAGCACGTCAGTGTGCCAAATTTTTTTGAAATATTCCAAAAATTGCGACCTGTAGGTTGAACATAAGTACATAGGCAGACATTAGACGGACAGAATCGTTTTTTGAATCGATCGATATAATAAAAAGTGCGTCGACCTGAAGCTCTTTTGGGTGCTACATACACCCGCACAAACTTAATATACCCTGTACCACAATTGGTGTAGGATATAATTACGTTGGCTTTTGAATGTACTTTATTTGTCCACCACAGAAAAATTAGGATACGTTCAGTCTGTTCACTCAGCAGCTTCAGAGCCTTACAAATTATGGGTGTACTTGGTCAGCGTGAAATTCTGAATAGCTTTAAACATATACGTCTGTAAAATATTTGAAAACTCTTCCACGCCAAATTGATCGAAAAACACGCCTACAGCATCACTTAAACTGAGAAATCCTTTGTTTTTAAAAACAAAAAAAAAAGTTTTCCTCATTGCTCACAAACTATAACATATAAAAAATGGCTTGCATATTCTGTTTAAAGGATATTGGAAAGAGTCGGCATTGCGCCGATTATTTCAGAGGTTACTTTTTTTGTCGAAGCCATAGTTCAGAAGGAAGTTTCAGACACCATATTAAATATATATAATATATTCTTGACCATTGTCAAACCCGGAACACACCCAAGCATGTCAATGTGTTCGTCTGTCCACATCTGTAAAGTCTGTGTTAAATATTCTATTCTATATTCATTCCCCATTCCTACAATGCAGAATATAGTATTAACTCATCAGCTTTCTGTGTTGTTTCCTCATTACTCATAAACCGATCAACGCATGATGTATTTTCTACAAAAATCGATAAAATCAGCCATCACCATCTAATAATGTAAATTCTGAAAGTTCATTTTTTTCTTTCTTTTTTTCAATCTCTTTTA
Organism: Glossina pallidipes; assembly: GCA_000688715.1. Classification (NCBI taxonomy): domain Eukaryota; kingdom Metazoa; phylum Arthropoda; class Insecta; order Diptera; family Glossinidae; genus Glossina; species Glossina pallidipes. The sequence continues at coordinate 295,797 of KK500233.1, read as the reverse complement.
GGGTAAAGAAGGATGAAAAGATTCGGCTACTCCGAATGTAATTTTTTTAATTGTTTGTTTAATCTTTGTTAAGGTTTGGAATTTGTTTACAAATACTCTAACATTCCCTTTAAGAGCACCGGCGATCGAACATTAATTTCTTAAAGACTGTGGACAAACAACATGAAATTTGTAACTGGCAGCAGCGATGGAACGCCTTGGTTCCTAGCCAATACTCTCCCGCCATCAACTATCATAAGCTTGATCGCAATCGCATCAATTTCATCAAGAGGCTAGTGTTCAACCACGATGCAACGATCATTTGACAAAATGAACAGAATAGACGGCCACATTAGCGCATGTGCATCAAAATTTCCAGATCATCTTCTTTTTGTCTGTGTATCATCCATTATTTTGTAAGAAATGAAAAACACTCAATAAAGATAATTTATTTTGAAGTTGAAATATATTCACTAAATTGTTTTATTGGATAGTGATACATAGTAATTTCTAAACTACTGGCAACTGATCGCGCCGTGATCGTATCGTTTTATTTTTGTGTAAGGAGTTATTGCACTGTTTTCAATTTCTTATTGCTTTATATCTTTTCACGCCTTGAAGCCTAATTATTTGTAAAGGTATAAAGGTGTAAAGGGTGTAAGAGTAAGAGAATTATATCAATTATATTGAAATGTTGTCGTTATTTTCATTTTGGTTCTTGCGTTCAACAGTTGTGCTCTTGCTAATAAGTCTCTTTCGTGTTTTTTTTTTCTCTTGGTGATTACAGTTTTTCTCTTGCTCTTTGTTTACCGTTGCTTCAGTAGTGTGAAATTTTCGTCTACTATAAGAAAAATTTTTGTAATTTTGTTTTCTCTCTTTTTTTTGGTATTTGCAGGTTGGTTTTGCTTTCTCTTGTTCTTTTCCTCTCTTGTTACAGTGTCACCGTAATGGAGAAGTTTTCTTAAATTTTTAAATAAATTTAGTGTTGTGGATCCTCTTGAATTTGCTGTTTTTTTTATCCTCATAATCCATTGCTAGCTTTTTGACTTGACATGGAGTGTCTATATACATCATGTCGTGCAAAAACTGGCCCGGAATCCGAAAGATTCGTTTCGAGTTGGCTTTGCGATCGCTTTGGCCATGCAGAGCGTGCTGGTATTATTGGCCGTGCTGTCGACGCAGTCGTTGACCCCTCGAAAGGCTTACGATGGTCATGTCCTGACGGTACGAAACGGGACATTGACTTCTACAAATTGTTCACGGAGACGAGAAATGATTTCCCTGAATTGAGTAAAAATCTCGGCTCCTTGTGGGAAAAGTTTGAGCTAACTACGTCTGGGTTTGATGAGTGTCGCTTTATTGAGCGCTCATCTTATTCCCAGGCTAGCAAAATAGCAATTCGTAACGTAGCGTGTGGGACGTCACCTCTGATTCCTTCTAAACTTGAAACGCTGATACAAGTTAGCGCTCCCCCAAACTCTACAACGAAAGTCAGCGTTTCCGATACTGCTGAGTCAGTCGGTAATAAAATAGTTACAAACACGGCGGCAAGTCCTTCTGCTTTAAGTTAAGCTGAAGTGGCACGGGTATCTCCTCCCAGTGCCGTCGCTCATTCTAATCAGGCGTCATCGCCTAAAAATAATAAAGAGCAAAATAAATCACCTTCTTCCCTTTGCTGTTCGAGTGTGAACGCCAGTCACCAGACTGCACATGTCGCTCAAGTTGCTCGTGCAAGTGTGGTAATCCCCTCAATATTCCCCCCATATAATAACGCCCTTGCCGTGAACCCTACTATTTGACCATAATTTAATTCAATATAACCGTACCCTTAATTGTAATGGTAGACCGCTTGATCTCTGCTTTGCCAATTTTCCTGAGATTAGTGTAAATCGTTGTCCACCTTTTAGTTTACCTGAGGATCATTATCGTCCAGCAATGTGCATTTCCTTTCATCACAAGCATGATGGTTCGTTGAACAGCCTTAATATTCCACATCCAACCTTTTCAAGCAAAGATTTTCATAAAATCAATATTGTACTGCTAAAATATCGTCTTTCACATATGAGGCTTGATTTCTCAACCGGAAGTATAGAAAGCTTATTGTCATCGTTCTACAATACATTGAATCTAGCTATTGCTGCATCTGTTCCGATCAAGCAGTGCCGACCTCGAAGCAGGTGTCCCCTGTGGTTTAATAAGACAATTAGATATTAAAGAATAGGAAAAACAAACTTTTCAAGAAATTTTCGAAAAGTGGCTCTGCGCTCGACTATTTCGCTTACTCAGCTGCAAGGCATAGATTTAACTCCCTCAACTGCCAATATTAATGCAGATACCTTCAGTTCATTAAATTCTCTCTGTTTGCCATTCCTAAATACTTTTTTAAAATTGTTAATTCAAAAAGAAAAATTTCCACACATCCCTCGCATGTTTCTTTTATTGGCTCTGATTCCTCGGATGATTTTGAAATCACAAATCTGTTTGTTGAGTACTTCCGACGAAACTTTTCGACTGCCAGTTTCGATTCATCAGCAAATTACCTATATCCTATAACTAACTTGGTTTCAATACCTAATTTGGTTATTTCTGAAAATGACGATTTTAAAGGGTTGAGTTCTATAAAATATAGTTGTGCGTCTGGACCTGATGGAATTCCATCCTTGTAATTAAATCTGTCGAGCTTTGTGTTGTTATTTCAAAGATTTATAATCAGTCCTTGAAGTTAGGTGTTTTCCTTTGTGTTGGAAGAATAGTTTTCTGATTCCTATTTACAAAAGTAGGTGTAGACAACTTGTTGAGAACTATAGAGGCACCGCCAAGTTGAGTGTCTTGCCTAAACTATTCGAGAGAATTGTGACTCAGCATCTGGCCTTTGCCATCAAATCGTATGGCTTTCGAAAAGGAAGATCTACGGTCACCAATATGTTAGAGTTTACTTGTCATGTTTTCAAGGCTTTTTCTAATGACTCTCGCACGGATGTAATATACACTGATTTTAACAAAGCGTTCGATTTGGTTAGCCATAAATTACTTATCGTTAAACTCCAAGTCTCTGGCATTCCTTCCCATTTAGTGAAATAAATAAGCTCTTATCTGCATAATAGGTCATTCATCACCTCATATGAATTCCCCGTTACGTCAGGCGTACCTCAATGTAGCCACTTAGGACCCATTTTATTTAATCTATACATTAATGATTTGCCTTTGGTGATTAAATCCAGCTAGATCTTAATGTATGCTGATGGTGTGAAACTGTTTTCTTCCGTTTCTATACAATCGCAATCACATCAGCTTCAAACTGACCTGAATAACTTGGTTGCATGGTGCTCGTTGAATCATATGACACTAAACCTAAATAAATGTAAGAAGCTTTCTTTCTCAAGAAGGAAGTCATTTATTACCCAGTATTTCATAGATTCGCACAAGTTGGAGCACATCGATTCGTTCACAGATTGAGGCGTTCTCTTTGACCATAGGTTACGGATTAAATTACATATTGAGCTCTCGTTAAGCAAAACTAGGTCCGCGCTTGGTTTTATAAAGAGGTGGTTTAAAGAACTTGATGATCTTTACATTACGAAAAGGCTGTGCATGTGTTTGGTTAGACCAATACTTGAGTATGCCTCTATTGTGTGGTTTCTTTAGTACAGGAGTTATGTAGATTCAATTGAATCTATTTAAAAGCAATTCTTACAGTTTGCTCTAAGGAATTTAGGTTGGGACCCGATTGTCTCTCTTCCCCCCTGTGAAAATAGGTTGCTTCTGTTATTCTCACCGTCACTTGAAAAACGTAGATTTCTTCTTGGCGTTTCCTTCTTAATCAAGGTAATAAATGGTGCTATTGACTCGCCGTCATACTTAGAGAAATAAGTTTTAATGTCCCTAACCGCTTCTCTAGGCACTTTATCTTGGTTAAGCTTAGTCAATGTAAATATAATTATGAGCTGTTTAACCCGCTCAGAGTTGTTTGCAAGAATCTAAATGACGTCTATCACTTATTTTCACTATCGGACTCTTTAAAGTCCATGAAGGCCACATTGCTTAATACACGTGATTTACCAATGTCATACTTAACCCTAAAAAGTCATTACGATTCGAAAATTAATTGTTGTTGACTATTGTCGGTTGCCAAGCTTATGCATGTTTGCGATGGCGTAGGGGTTCATTTGCAATTTGGTCCTGTACCGGTTGTCGGTGTGGCTCTATGCTAGTTGTGTGCATGCTTTTTTTTCTTTTTTCCTTCTTATTTGTTTTGTTATACTTATACTAAGGTTAAATATTAATTAATTTAAGATTTACTTTAAAAGTCAATTGAACTCGACTGTCATTTGTTTTAGTCGAGTTTCATGTATAAGTGGAATAAACAAATAAATAAATAAATAAATAAATAAATTATGGAGCAAATAATATAAAAAATATAGCTAGTACATATATAAAACCGTAATAAACGAACAAACTTATTTATTTATTTATTTTTTTTTTTTTTGATGTGTAGGGGATGTTTGGTGAAATATCTCTTATATACCGGTCTATAACACCAGTATCATGGCATAGAAATCAAGGATTGATGGTGCTTTGTAGATCAGCAGACATGCGAATGTTTGGCAATCCAAATGGAATCAGATGATAACACATCACAAGTAGGGTGTTTTGTATGCAGGAGTAGGTTTGAAAAGTCTTGAGTATGAGTGCAGTCAGTCCGGATAACAAAATCCAGAAAGAAAAGGTAAGACTTGAGTTTACCACAGGTACTACACTATTGGGCGAACGGACATGTTAAAATGCCTTCCAAAAGCTTTATTGGCAAAAAATCATATATTTCGTAAGGTTTTTGAAACTTGTTTCTGCGATACACTATTATATTGGGTGGGCGAGGTCAATTTGTTCGATTTTTCTGCAAGTATTACACGATCATCCATAGAACATGCGTTCAAATTTTTGGGCATTTATCAGTTACGGTTTATTAGTAATGAGTAAGAAAACAAAATTGCATTCACTTTTAAAAACAAAGGAATCCTGAGTTTACGTAGTATTATGGGAGCGTCCTTCGACCAATTACATATATATATTGTGAGGGCTATTTTGCCCAAACCTGGTGCTGGGATAGCTCAGCGGCTCCAGATTTGCTTCACAAGAAATTTCTTTGTTTACCTTGGTTTTCTACGTTTCTGTTCTACTGTTGATCGTCGCGGCAACACATTAAAATTCTTGCAGTTTTCCTTTGCTTTTCGTAAAATTTCTTTAAAATAGATTCAATGGCTTTATTTTCTCAATAGGAATTTATATAAGATTATTATATTTCTTTAAAATATATTTCAGTATTAGAGCCTATAGCCTGTGTTACTAGTGCTCAATGTCTTTTTGTTTAGTCTAAGAATTTACTTCATTAGTCTAAAATTATAATAATAATAATAATAATATTTCAGTATTTTTTCTGTGGTATCTACAATTTTCTTTCTTTCTACTTCAAATATAAGTTCGCTTTTCTTAATCTAAAGACCTGCTACTGCCATCATTGTAACCGCACCAACCAGGCGTACACGTCCACTCTATCGCTCGCCCTGTGATCGGCACGGGTGACTTAATCTAACTTAACTAATTCTGTTCTTTCCTAACTACTACATCGCCTTGTTCGACTCCCTCTCCCTAATTCTACTTCTCACTCTCTAACTTACTCTAGCACTCAAACTTCTAAAACTTCGGGTTATTTTCCTTTACTCTCATTTTTTTCCGCTTAATCCTAATTCTCTTAGCCTAGGTTACTCTGGCACTTCCCTCACAGACGGAGAACCTGTGAGGCCTAAACGGGGAGACGACTTTGGTTCCTCACAATATATATATCGACCACACGTTGCAATTGTTGTCAATAATGCGAGAAATAATTTCAATCAACCTACATCAAGAAATAATTCCAAGCCCACACGAAGAAATAATTTCGATCAAACTACACCAAGAAATTATTTCAATCAACTTACACTAAAAGATAATTCAAGCCTACACCAAGAAATAATTCAAGCCTACACCAAGAAATAATTTCAATCAAACTACACCAAGAAATTATTTCAATCAACCTACACTAAAAGATAATTCAAGCCTACACCAAGAAATAATTCAAGCCTACACCAAGATATAATTCAAGCCTACACCAAGAAATTACTTCAATCCACCTACACCAAGAAATAATTTCTACAATTTCGTGTGCTAAAATTTATTGGTATTCTTGTTACAAACGATAGTGAGGAAATCATTGCACTCCTGAAAAACAAAACTCATCGGGACATGGAAATTTTATTATGAAGATGATGCGAGAAAGAAGTTTGGTAAAAGGCTTGGATTGCGGCTGTCAACCATCAATAGACAACTTGGGATGCTATAAGAAACAACATGAGAAAGAATTGGGCAATTTTTAACTATTATTATAATCCATGTTAATATCGCTGCATGTAGAAATTTTTTTTCCAATTTTCACCCTCGGGCGATCGCTTTTACGACATAAATAATTTTCTTTGTTCAATTAGTTCTTTGGTTATATAATTTATTTGGTATAAATGGTGTCAAATAATAACAACAAAGAAGTTAATGCTATTTTCTTGCCTTTTTTTACATTTTCAATTGCCCACGCATGAAATATAATATTCAAAGGTCCTAGAAAAGCAAAAAAAAATATCAACTGCACTCGTTAATATGCGATATTCGAAGCTATAGTCGTAAACACCGTTTCAAATGTCTTTCTCAAAATGCAAAAGGGAAATTTTTTAAGCAAGCGTTTAATCAAACTAAAAGTCCTATGGAAACGTCTTATTGGATAAGGTTTTATACACGAATTATTTTGAGTACACTACTCAATTTGCGCCGCGAGAGTGTGTTGAATATGTGCGGATGTACGCAACACACAGAAGGACTTGGGATAGATCCCTATTTTATTATATCGATCGATTCAGAATCACTTTTTGGATCGATTTAAGCTTGTTTGTGTCTGTCCGCCTGTTTAGACTTGTCAAACTTTTATGAAACGTGTGATAAGTAAAACAGTTAGGGTCGCGTCTTCTGCGATGAAAGAAGGACTAGGTATTAGTAAGCGTTTGTAATAATCACAACTTGAGCATTGTTTGCTCTGATAGTTCCTTTAAAGATTTTCGAACATTTTACTATGCAATTAATATTTGCATTTACTTTGTTTCGGTAAAAGACCTCGTAGAGAAAACCTTCACGCTAGATTTATATAATCATCAAAATTATGCCTATTTCCCTGGAGTTCAAGGAAATTTTTTACACACAATAGAAGCATCGCTAACTCTGTGAAGTCAATGACTTTGGTTTCACTAACGATTTGGAAAAATGTTTCAGTCATGGTAAATCAACACAATTATCTATCTTACACGTGAAAGTGATGACAATGATGTAGATGTAGACCTGTTATTTCTCCCAGTTTACCGGCCAAGCCGTCTGCAACAAGGTCTCAGCGACCAATAATTTCAAACAACAATTTGTGTTTCTCGGAACTTCATAGATTAATGTATCCGTCCAATGATTACTCAGAATCTTCTCAAGGAATTTGAAGAAAAAATGTCTTAGTTTTCTAATTCTCGCTACGATCAAGCGCCTAGTACTACGAGTAAATTCGCTGGGGTACCGTTTTTAGTTAAAATTTGATCTCGTTTTTACGATATAATATTCAAAATGTTCGACACAACTTATCATTTTTGGATTTTTGCTTGAGCTCGAATAAAATTGATTTTTTCATCTTAAACGAAGTTTTTCTGAAGGATGACAATTTTTTTGAAGTTAAAGTTTCCTATTATACTTCAGCCACCAAATGCCGAGATGACGGCTATGATGATGTTACCTTGTGTGTACTAGTTAAGAATCGTCTCAATTTCAGACGTATTCCCTACAATTCTGTCGTTGACATTATCATAATCAAAACCACGAATCTTAAACCGAATCTTTTGATAGGATCATGCTACTTTTCACCCAGTGTTGATGTACGAACTTCTCGTGATGAGATTCAGAAATTATTTGACTTTCTTTATGGTGAACAAAATGTAATTCCAGATGGAGATTTCAATGCTAGAAATTGCTTGTATGGCGATGAGCTCTGCACCAACAAGGGCAATATCCTTGTAAATGCCGTCAATGCCAGCAGTTTTAATGTTTTAAATAATGGTAATGCTACTTTTCACTGTAGTCGGAGTGGTGACGTGGCGAGCCTAATTCTAATTCAACTATTTTAACATTCAACTGCAATAGGAGTAACTTGTCAATGGGCAAATGCCAACACTCTTCAATTTTACTTCACCGTTGCGGCAATTCTGTCAAAAAAATATAGAAAATTCCGTTTCACTTAACTTCCTTATGTCTAAAGTTGATCTTCCTTCCGATTTACGAAAGAATATCCGCGATCTAGTCATACGAACGGTACCCGAGAAAAGCGAATTTCGTAACAATATCAATGGTCATGATAATTAACGATACTTAGGGCTATATTCCAAGTGTCAATCAGACCTTACCTTGAGGTAATATCTGTATTCATAAAGATTATCAACCTCATGGTTAAGGAGGAACAAATGGATTTCTTGAAAATTAGGAACTTTATTCCAACCCATTCTTATGCCTATCAAATACGCAAATCTACGAATAGGTGCGTTAATGAACAATCTTTTTTCATAGCTGGTTTAAAAAAAGGTGGGAAAACGGTTGTTATGCTACGATAGCATCCCACAAGGCAGTTGCTTAAACCCCATACTCCTCAAATTATATACAGTTACCTTGCGTGATCTTCAAGATGCGGATGATTTCCTAATTGTATCTGCGAATTCATCTTTTTGAGTGGCTGTGAATAATCTCTCGATAAAAGCTAATCTGGTCGATGCATGCGCCGATCTCAATTTATATTTTAACCCCAGCAAAACAAATATTATTTCTTTTGCCAAAGGTTCTACGCGAAAAATCAGGCTCTTTATCAAAGGAAGTAAAGTTAATCAGGTGAAATCTCTTCGATTTTTTCGTAAAA
>KK500233.1:266659-286634 GCA_000688715.1 Glossina pallidipes | reverse complement strand
TTTGCACATTCTAAATCTTGTAATTTCTTAAAATATATTGAGAAACGTACACAAACATTTGAAAATCGAATGTTAAAACGTTGTACTTGATAAACCCCCTCAACTCCTCAACATATTCTCAATGTCATTTCTGGTGAATGGCCGTTTCAGAAAGAACTCTTATTTGTACTGCCAAGGAGTTAATTAAGGTCAAGATAATGGATCCTTCCTTTTTTCAGAAAGTTATATCTCTCAGTGATATTGGCTCTTGCAGCTACACATTTTGTTATCAATGACTGCGTGATATTTTTGACAAAATAAATTCAATTCCTCTCTGGAATTTTGTTGCCAACAAATGTAGAATTTTCATGAACATTCCTTGAATCGATCTGTACCTCGAAGCAAAATGTCAATTTCTCTTGTATGAGGATCTTATTTCAACAAAAGCTTCTTCTTTATTACAACAACGCCTATGATATATATATGCCTTTGATGGTCCCCCCGGACGTATTCTGTGTAGCTTTTCGGTAGTGAAGCCTATAATTAAAGTAGTACATAGAGTCAAAGTAGCGGAGTAATTTTCCTCGACTTCTATTGAATTGCTTGCCGGGGAACGCCAAAATTCTAAAAATTACAGAAAATTTCAAATATTCCCTTTTTTTTCTTTTCTTTCTAAATTAAAAATAAAAACGAAATCACAAAATTGTTGATTAATTGTTTTTCTTCTTCTGTGGGTCAGCGAATAGACAACGCTAAGTTAAGTAAAAAGCATTCTTTATGAAAACGAGGTTCTTCGTTTGAACTTTAATAAAGTTAGATAGAAAGACAGATAGCTTAATATCCGCTATTTAATTAAAATCATTTTTACTTTTCCCGAATTTCAACTAATTTCCTTGTTGTATTTTACTATCTAGGCTTTTGAGGCAAAATATTCGGGGATTTTCTTTTTCTTGAAATGATTTTAAGATAACACAGCGCAAAGAAAATTTCGTAGTGTGAGGAGTGTTGGAGTACAAGTGCAAGTTGCTGAAATTGCAATAACGTAATATCTCACTTGCAATGTATGTATAAAAAGAACATTTTCTTTTCTTATTAGTTATTTATTTTTTTACAAAAGCGGAAAATACATATTAACACAAAATCGACAAGTCAGGGAAAAATCAGCTGTAGCTTAGTTTTATAGGTTGTGCTATGCGTTCGACTTGTTTGGGAAATTGCGTCACTTCAGCGATACACGTTGCGAGGCAGCCGCTTTATGCGTTTTAGTTTGTTTAACGTATAATGTGCAATACACTTTCATATATTGTGTTTGGTTTTTAATATTGTATGACGTTCAACACACATACAAATATTGTGCTTAGTTCTTTACTCCCTAATTTTTTTGCTGCTCATATTCACGTTTTAAACAAATTAAAAAAAGACTTTCTCTTTACATTTTCTTGAAATTGCTATTTTGAGTACTAAGGACTTCAATGACATTAGAATTTTGATTGCTCGTGCAAACGGCACTTTTAGTTCTTGTATATATTAATTATAATTATTAATCCTATGCTATTGTCTAAATGAATAATAGTTGCATTTCGCTTTTTTTTATAGTCGATGTAGTCAATTAAACACACTAATTAATTAATTAATTAATTAATTATTTGAGTTTCCATTTTTTTAGAAATAATTCGTCCATATTATTAAAACCAATCAACTTTGCAACTCTGCATTTTTACGTGATTGCTTCAGCTATTTGTCAATGATTGTGTTTTTTTCGTTTCCATAACCAAAGGTTATTACGTGCATTTAAAAAAATTAGTAAAAAATATTTTTTTAAATCCTTAAATTTTATGTTGAATTTTTTCTGAATTGCTTGTTGTTTTCATATTTCTTTAAAAACAGAACGCTGCATTGCAGCACATCCCGAAAAGTTGCTAGTGTTGGTGGGCTGTACTGCTGCTTAACACGGAAATCAATAAACGGCAAAACAATATTGAAAAGAAACTTGCATAATGAAAATTTGGACGTCAGAGCATACCTTCAATCATCCGTGGGAAACAGTAACCCAAGCTGCATGGCGAAAATATCCGAACCCGATGACACCGTCAATCATTGGCACCGATGTTGTCGAACGTAAAGTAGTTGATGGAGTATTACACACGCACCGCTTGGTACAATCAAAATGGTATTTTCCAAAATGGACGCATCAACTAATAGGCTCTGCGAAGATTTGTTTTGCTAGCGAGCGTTCTACAGTAGATCCAAACAAACGACAAATGATGCTGAAAACAATTAATTTAACATTTTGTCGACACATTTCTGTAGATGAAGTGCTGTATTATGAACCTCACCCCACAGATCCGGGGAAAACTCTCTTAAAGCAAGAGGCTTCAGTGAGCGTACGTGGTGTTCCCCTATCTCATTATATGGAGGACTTATTAACATCTACAATCAGTAAAAATGCTGGCAAAGGTCGTCAGGGATTGGAATGGGTGATAGGACGAATTAACTCCGAGGTTATGGGTATTGCGGAGACTGCTGCCAAAAGCACAGATGATCTTATCTTGTCTACGCGGCGTTCTCTCGACGATATGACTGAGAGTGCGCGCAAAAGTATGGATGAAATCCAGGCGCAAGCCGCCAAACATATGCACATTTAGATTTACAACAATCAAATATTAAAAGACCAAATCCAAAGGGAAATGGAATAAGGCTAAAAACAGCATACATAACATAATCAATGTACATGTGTTTGTGGTTTTTTGAAGAATGATTGTGGAATGTTTCGCTAGCTGATTCAAAGCTGTGCTTTTCACACAGGAATATGTTGTTTGATAATGCTCAAAATTTATTCGCTTCTTATTTAGTTAATTATGTATTGTATTTTTATTAGCATATTCGTCGTCCAAATAAATCATTCATAAGTTTTTATACAATTGGGCTTGACAACGAATATAGAGCGTTTTACAATTTACATGCAATTGTTTAGAGTACATATCTGTTAAGTGAGCTACCCTACCAACATGTATCATATTTAATTTAAATATAAACATCTGTTATGAGAAGTTTAAAATCTTTTTTGTCTATATGTCGTAGAGTAATGGCGACTTGATAGAAGAATAATTGTTCTGGACATAGCTGTTGCGCGAGGAAATATTAGGAAGTAACAAGCTAATGTATATTTAGATTCAGCAATCTAACTAATTAAGAAGGAGGTAGCCATAGCCATTTCATAAAATTATTACAATTTACATTAACATAAAACAATTCGATTAGTTTGGGAAGGGAATATTTTCTTATTGTGCAGTTAAATTAATACAATGTTTTTACTGTATGCACGTATATATATATATTCAACGTAATAATACCTTTATATGTACGATATTGATTGGCTTGTTATTCTGGTGTCGAGCGTTTTGTCGATGTATTGCGCTTATATTATTCCGTATTAAGTTTACGCTTGTGTACGAGCATATATGAGCACAGGGATAGTGCCATGAAGAGTAGCCAATAAACATTACCAGCTATTGTGCGGATTATTTTCCTAAAGCCACAGGCAATTAAAATTTTTACTAACTTTCCCCCACTACAAACAGCTAGCAAAAGTCAGCGTGAAATAGTATGTAATGAAAATCTAATTAACGAGTAAGGAAATTAAAGGTGATTGCAGATATCTGTACGTAGTTATTGCAAGGAACAAAATGTATTGCAGTAGGATACTCATGTGTATTGAGTAACCATTGATTTAAGAAGGACGCAGATTCACTTGGTCCGTACATACTACACTCGTATCTTAATTTTATACAATTCGATAGCTTCTCATTTACAAATTTGCGGACTAAAGCATTTTAATACATAAGAAAGAAAAGTATTAATATAAATTATTTTGTGAAAAGCTTCTGCTATTAGAGATCTGAATACTGAGTTTCGCTGCCTTTAATTTGCCTTTAAATTGTAGGAGATTGAAACATTGACTTGTTAGTTTTGTTTAATAACACTTTTTTTCCACTATCTCTGTTTTTGCAGGAAAAAATACAAAAAACCGACAACGGAATACATCTTTAAAAGGAGTATAAAACTCAAAGAGCACTACTTTAAGTTCTCTTAATATTCGCTTAGCTATCCATTTCGCTGACATTCAAATTTAGCGAAGTATTCTTAGTAGCCAAAACAAAGACAAAATTTAAAAAGTTTTAAGATCATTACTTCCGAAATTGCTGAAAATATAGTCTGCTTTTTGCTTTCCGTTAGTGGACTCACACATTGCTTAAGCTATTTTTTGTTAAATCAATAATAATAATATCAACGAAAGACGACATTTTCTATATTTGTTAGCGTAATAAGATATCACTGCAATTACAGACAAAAACAATAATAGAATTCTTCCGTTTAGTTGATATATATAAAAATTTCAATGAAAATAGAGACAGTAACATAAAACTCAGAGACAACGGAGTGTATTTCGAAAGTTGTCTTTGATAAAAATACACATTTTTCTTATCTTGTATCTCTTTATTAAGTTTACAAAACAAAGCCACGTGCAGGAAACTGCTCATTAATAAACTCACATTAAAATTGCGTGGAGTGTGCGTTAAGAAGATAATAATGTGCGCTTGAATGGCAGCGCACCATGAAACTAGTTGTAAAGTGTTTTAAATAGAAAATATATAATAATAATAAATATGTAACTTGTTTGTGATATTTTTTTTTATGAAAGCATGAATTTATTTCTAAACAAAAGAAATTATCAGCATGCTGCCGAACAAATCAAACATTCTTAATTATATTCACTAGTTCTATCTACTTTTTGTGGTCCCTCAAATTTTGGAAAACTTGTGCTGCAGGGAGTTTTTGCATCCATTCATATAAATTTACAACTTACATATATATATAAATACATACATGCATATGTATCTATACGAACAGATGTATATATATATATATATATATATATATATATATATATATATATATATATGTTTATTGTATATAAATCTTTAATCTCCATAGAGATAACCCGTTCAGTTAGGAACTGATTGTAAACGTACGAGAGAATTAAAAAAAACATCAAAGTAATATGATTGCAAATAAATCTGTTTTCCTATAATCTAGTTTCGCACTCAACACCAGCGATCAGCATTATCATTCGAATTTTGTACTAGTTAGCAAACAGAGCGATTTTAAACAATGGCAATTCTACGCTTCTTTACTATTGACACCGATATAGCAGCCCATCGACAAAAAATTTTAAAACAGTTACAAAACGTACGTTAAAATTGTCTTGAAGTATTTCCTGTGGATTTTTTTTGCAATTGTAATTAAGTCATAAGTCGTCTTTGTAGAATTTTCCAAATGTTGCAACGTTACAAGCGGAAAAATGTTATCATGTTGAGACTACAGTTCCAATACAAATCAAATCAAAAGCTGAGTCATTGCTAAGGTGGTTGCTTAAACACCCACAAGGTGATAGGAGCAGTTTACACTTGCAGTCGCTGTTGCCTGCCGGCAAAAATGAGACTATTCTTATTGAAGTTGGTCCGCGGTTCAACTTTTCAACTCCTTTCTCTACTAATTGCGTGAATATATGTCAGAATGTGGGGCTTACACAAGTTATACGATTGGAAAGTTCTGTTCGTTATCTGATTGGTTATACCGGAAATATTCCGGATACTGATAAGTTAATGGAACTGTTAAGCGATCGCATGACTGAATGTCGTTATACTGAAGACAATCTGCCTACAAACAGTTTCAACGAGCAATTGCCACAGTCTCAAGAATCTTGGTATTTTGTGCCTGTGATGGAACGAGGTCGAAAAGCTTTGGAAGAGGTCAATGACAAATTGGGCTTATCTTTCAGTGATTGGGATTTAGAATATTATACAAATCTTTTTGAGAAAACGTTGAAACGAAACCCAACCACTGTAGAACTATTTGATTGTGCTCAAAGTAATAGTGAACATTCCCGTCATTGGTTCTTCCGTGGCAAAATGATAGTGGATGGAATTGAGCAGCCGCAATCTTTGATACGCATGATTATGGGTACTCAGTCCCATTCTAACGCGAATAATACTATTAAATTTAGTGATAACAGCAGCGCCATAAAGGGTTTTAAGCATCTCACCATTCGACCGCAGCGCTTTGACGGCCCAGGAGCAATAGCAGTACAATCAGTAGAATCGGATTTGATTTTCACCGCTGAAACCCATAATATGCCAACGGCTGTAGCCCCATTTAGCGGCGCAAGTACTGGCACTGGTGGTCGTTTGAGGTTCGTTTGTAAAAATACGTAAAATTTTTTAATTTTTTCTTTTCCTTTTTTAGGGATGTTCAAGGAGTTGGCCGCGGTGGCTTACCAATTGCCGGAACTGCCGGTTATTGTGTGGGTTGTCTTAATATACCCGGTTTTCCCCAGTCCTATGAAAATCCGAATTATGTCTATCCCTCCTCGTTTTCAAAGCCTTTAAAGATATTAATTGAAGCTAGTAACGGGGCTTCTGACTATGGTAACAAATTTGGCGAGCCTCTTATTACTGGATTTGTGTGCTCGTATGGCCTCACTAATGCTCAAGGTGATCGCGACGAATACGTGAAGCCGATTATGTTTAGCGGTGGCATGGGTGTGATGGAGTCTTCAATGAGACAAAAACTTGATCCAAAGCATGGTGAGATAGTTGCGTGCTACTTTCTTTTCGATTAGATTGCAAATTTTTTTTAAGGTATGTTGTTGGCAAAAATTGGAGGTCCTGTTTATCGCATCGGTGTGGGTGGCGGTGCTGCCAGCTCTGTCGAGGTACAAGGTTCCAATGATTCCGCTTTAGATTTTAATGCTGTTCAGCGCGGCGATGCCGAGATGGAAAATAAATTAAATCGCGTTGTGAGAGCATGCATTGAAATGGGCGATCGAAATCCGATCTTAGCTATACATGACCAGGTAGAGTGTTAAAGTATCCTCTTGTTGAATAATGTAAATATGGCTTTTTTTTAGGGAGCGGGCGGTAATGGCAATGTTCTAAAAGAATTAGTTGAACCTGGGTGTGCTGGTGCGATAATTTTCTCCAAGGAATTCCAATTGGGCGATCCCACTATTAACGCTCTGGAGTTGTGGGGAGCTGAATATCAGGAGAACGATGCTATTCTGTGTAGTCCGCAAGACCGTACTTTGCTGGAGACTATTTGTGCACGAGAACGTTGTCCCATATGTTTTGTTGGAATTGTAACGGGGGATGGACGCGTTAGTCTTTTGGAAAGTTCTGCTGATTTTGATAAGGCTTTGAATCCCAAAGTGAATCGTACGGACTTTGGTCCCATGCCATTTGACTTGGAACTTAAACATGTTTTGGGGGAAATGCCCAAACGTGAGTATCATCTTCAACGCTTGGCAACTCATCTGCTGCCATTGCAACTTGAACACAAATTTGATTACGCCGGTAGTCTAGAACGTGTTCTGAGTTTAGTAAGCGTAGGAAGCAAGCGTTATCTAACCAACAAAGTCGACCGGTGCGTGAGCGGCCTGATAGCGCAACAGCAATGTGTAGGCCCGTTACATACACCTTTAGCCGATTTCGCTTTAGTAGCTGTTTCTCACTATAGCAAAGAGGGCTTGGCTTCTTCACTAGGAACGCAGCCAATAAAAGGTCTTTTAAATGCTGGCGCCATGGCGCGTATGTCCGTTGCTGAGGCTATATCCAATTTAGTGTTTGTTAAGATTACTGAGCTGGCCGATGTTAAGTGTTCGGGCAATTGGATGTGGGCTGCTAAATTGCCTGGTGAAGGCGCACGCATGTTCGACGCATGCCAAGAAATGTGCAAAATAATGAAGGAACTCAAAATTGCCGTCGATGGGGGTAAGGACTCTTTATCAATGGCTGCTAAAATAGGTGAAAAGACAGTTAAATCACCGGGAACTTTAGTAATTTCGACATATGCTCCCTGTCCTGATATAAACGTTAAAGTTACACCTGACATCAAAGGTTCAGCGCACGGGCTAGAAACAGTACTCTTGTGGATTAATATTGAAGGTAAATTTCGCCTAGGTGGAAGTGCTTTAGCTCAAGTCCACAGTCAACAAGGCAACGAATGTCCTAACGTGTTACGGACTGATGTACTCAGTAATGCTTTCAAGGTTACGCAAAAACTACTCGCTGAAGGCAAACTGCTGGCTGGTCATGACATTAGTGACGGCGGCTTATTGATTTGTTTGCTGGAAATGGCCTTTGCGGGCTTGTCAGGTCTTCAAGTAAATTTAACGAATGTTGTGGACCAAATCCCACATAAAAGTTTAGATGAAGCTAGTAGAGCTATACAGAATCCTGAACTGGCTATACTGTATGCTGAGGAATGCGGTTGGGTTCTTGAGATACATCCTTCCTCTTTGTCGGAAGTCCAGGCAGCTTTTAGCGCGGCTTCTGTTCCTAACTACGTGATAGGTTGCGCTAAAGGATACGGGCTGGATTCGACAATTAGCGTTTCAGCAAAAGGAAGAACTCTACTTCACAGTAACGTGAAAACACTTTTCAAACAGTGGGAGCGTATTAGTTTTGAATTGGAGAAGTTGCAGACAAATACAGATTGTGCCATAGAAGAATTCAACACTTTGGATTATCGCACAGGGCCGAAATATTTTTGCAACGTAGATCTAAATCCAGAATTAATACTGAAACGTGCCACTCGTTCGATCTGTGTGGCAGTATTACGTGAAGAAGGTGTTAATAGCGATCGAGAAATGATGGCTAGCTTATTAAAGGCGAATTTTGAAGTACACGATGTTACTATGTCTGATTTACTTGAAGGTAAGTTTTGTAGAAAGAGTGCGTATTTTTCACTAACATGTTCCCTTTAGTTAAAACTACTTTGGATCGCTATCGTGGAGTGATATTCCCCGGCGGTTTTAGCTATGCTGATACTTTAGGTTCTGCTAAGGGATGGGCTGCGAACATAATGTTTAGCGAGAAGCTAGCTCCACAATTTCAAACTTTCAGGCAACGCAAGGATACTTTTTCATTAGGGATTTGTAATGGGTGTCAATTAATGAGTTTAATCGGTTGGGTTGGTTCCTTTGATGAAAGAACTGTTAAACAAATAGTAGATGTGCCTGATGTCGCTTTATTGCGTAATAAATCAGAACGCTTTGAATGCCGCTGGGCGACTTTACGCATTGCGAGTAGCAAAGCCATGATGTTAAAAAAATTGAATGGTTCAGTACTCGGGTGCTGGGTTGCTCATGGTGAGGGCCGTTTCTCTTTCCGTACACGTGAAATTTTGCACAACCTTAAAGAAAAACAGTGTGTAACTTTACACTATGTAGATGATAATGCGAAGCCTACAGAAGTGTATCCAATGAATCCTAACGGCAGCGCTGAAGGTATCGCAGGTCTTTGCTCTCCAGATGGTCGACATTTGGCTATGATGCCTCATCCGGAACGTTGCCATGAAATGTTTGAATGGCCTTATATTTCCCCAGGTTTTCAGATTACGAAAGGAGTTAGCCCATGGCAAGTCATGTTTAATACGGCCAACGAATGGTGTACCGCGGAATAAAACACTCGAAATATCTTTTTTTTATTTTCCTATATTGTAATAAATATTTTTTATATTATTTTTAAAAATCCTCATATTTCATAATTTTTAATGCCAGCCCTAAGGTATTATTACATTTGATAAATACCGTAGAACTATGCCCAGGAGATCGCAAAAGGTATACATACACTTTTGATCAGCACAAATATCACCATCGATTTAGTTATGCTCCTCCAATGAAATTTACGATCTAAAAGAATTTTCACTTTTTTTTTCGCAGTTTAGGGTAGATTAGTGACCAATGCGTCTAAAGTTTCTTGATCTTCAAGTTGGTTTAGTGCTAACTGTGGCATGCTTGCTAGAGAGCTTAATGCATCTAAAAAGAGGTAATTACGGGAGATGTGCTTGTTTGCTATCTGTAAATATCTTTGTTTTTTTTGATGTGATAAAATTTGTGGCTTGTATGTCCAGATTCCTTTTGTTTCCATCAGAGTCGGCACTTCAAAAAACAAGACATTTAACAAATGGCAGCTGAAAAATTTTTTCTGTGCTAGAGAATAAAAAAAGACAAAAAAAACATTTTTTTTTCGAAAATAAATTAAAATAAAAAACTATAACATTTCGTATAAATTTTTAGTGAATTCGTTTTCGAATGAAAAATTATTGTTTTCTTTACAACTTTGCGAATTCCTTTTTAAAATATGTATATTAAATAGCTTTTTTTTTTGAGGTTGTTGAGTGGAGATGGAGTAAGCCAATAAATTTGTGGCTTATATGTCCAGATCATAAATAGTCGTAATCATTGGTAAGAATTGTATACAAAACACAACAAAAAAAGCGACCACATTAACTAAGGTTAATATAATAAAAATAATTGTGTGTGTGTGTATGTAAATGTCGATCGTTGAGTTGTGTCGTGAAAAAAAAAAACAGTGTTGTAAACTTTGGTTGGAAACAAAGATAAAATATGATGAGAAAATTTATCATGCATTAACACTAAACCTACCGACATTTCACGTATACCTAATCCTACCATGAGCGGTCAAATGACCGCTTCAAAAAAACATATGTATCTTAGCAAAGTAGATAGTAAACAAAATATTTTCCTGATGCTACAATAAAACCTCGTTCCCCGCTTTTCGATCTTGTATATTTTATTTACTTTTACGCATTTTCATCACATTTTTTAAAAATTACAGCATTTTGTATTGCACATTGTCCACATACGTATTTTTTTACGTTTTATACAAATTTTGTTTGTTTTATTTACTTTACAATATCTTGTTTTTGATGAGCATTTTTTGCTTATCTATTTCTCTTTCTGATATTCGGTCCCAAGTTCTTCTGCCAATTGAAATAAAAACTCTTGCCTCGATATTTCCTCACCCGCCGTTTCTTTATATAAAATCCAAGCATTTATCTCGGCTAAATCTAAGATATTGAGAAATATCTGTAAAGGCCATCTTTGACATTTAAATTTTGCACTATATTTTCTGGCCATTTGATCGGTTACATCTACAGCGAATTTTGTGTTATTGTAAAATGTAATTCTTTTCAATTTCAACAGATGAATGCATTGAAGTAAGTGTCAATACTTTTTTATTGGGTTTAGCTTTATAAATTGTAAGAATAAAATCTTTCGATTTGTATAATATTGTTGAGAAGCGTGTCATAGTATTCTTTGCCTGTCTCGCTAATTTTGGTAGCTCTCTTTTATTTGTTAGACCTTTCTTTTATTTGTTTCCAAACACTTTCGTCCATAGCAGTTTCAATCTTTTCCTCATTTTCATTTTCGGAACTAACTATAAATCTCTTTCTTTTTTGTCATTTTCGTATATTCAAAATATTCTCTTCGTCCGTATCGCTGTGAAATAAGTCACAATAATTTTCTGTGGTATCATTACCAATATCGTAAACTTCTTGATCATCTTCCGAACAATCCTTGTCGATATTATTTATTTGGTCTAATAAATTGATATCATTTTGGGGGATGAATATACAAATGATAAAGTGAAAAGTATAAAAATATAAATGAAACGGGGGAAAAAACAATTGTAAATCATACCACAAAAAATTGTTGGCTCTGTTGACTTTGTCGAAACTATCACTTATACCACGTAATAATTTTTATTATAATATAATTATAATTTCTATAATTTCTACTGTACACTGAAATTTTGATGCTCTCTGTTCGTATCGCAAGACCGTACTGTCGTACAAAAAACGCTATGTCCTTTGTTCCAATAACAACGAAAACGCCATGCATTGATTCTAACCCTACATTTGTCTACAATGTAGACACTTTGATTAGATTGTAGATTGTCTACAATTACATTGTAGACTCGTAGAACAATTTCAAGAATGCGATTATCGAAGAAGATAGTCGTAAATAACATAAATTTTTCAAGCGGTCAAATGACCGTTCGTGGTAGACTAGACATGGTATAATTTGTTTTCGGAAAATAAGCAATAAAAAAAGTTGTAAATATTGAATAATAGGTTGTATGTACATTTTAGGAAAAGTCAATAAGCTACATGATGGTACAGTAACGTTCCATGCGAAAAATTTTAAACGAAATTTTTAAAACGGTCATTTGACTGTGCATGGTAGGTTTGGTGTTAGAAAGATAAATTCGCTTTTCTAATAAAGCAAATTAGTTCCCCGAGATGACGTACTTTTGTTGCTACAAAGAGACCGAGGAGACCATGATATAACTTGAAGAAGCCAAAAGAGTTCCTAATACCATCCAGCTTGTGACATTTAAAGATAAGACGCTCAGCAGAGCGACAATCGACAACTTCACAAATATCACATGGTATAGCAAGTATACTTTATCATAAGTGTGACCACTCATGAGTCTATAAAGAATTGTGATTTCCCAAGAAATAAAGCAAGCCTCTGAAAAGGGTTTGAATTGAAATGTGGGATTTATTTTATAGAAATGGCGATGGGACTTAAAACGCGCAATCTCTTTAAATTCATCAGTTAGTTGTTCAAGGTTGGGAATTACCTGTATTGCTTCTTTGGGTGTGTATTTGACAAAATTGTCTAAACGTGAGCCCTTTCTGCATAAAAATCCGCTTTTTCATTTAAAAAAAAACCGCAATGATCACGTATCCAAACAAGGGTGACAGTCATCCACTTTAGATTTATGTAACATTCTGTGTATATCAAACACATATTGATTCTCTGCATCTCTTATATTTATTAGAAGTAGAGCTGACTTGCTATCCGAAAAAAGAACAATTCTCTTGATGCCATCGGCAATAGCCACATTAATAGCATGTCTGATTACAAGCAACTCGATAAAAGTCGAGGAAAGTTACTTCGCCACTTTGACTATATGTACTATTTTAGGTATATGATTCACATATTACGTCCGACGGAACCATCAAAAGCATATATATCATAGGCGTTGTTGTAATAAACAAAAAAGCTTTACTTGACAAAAATCCTCATACAAGAGAAATTTTGTTTTGAGCTAGAGATCAATTCAAGAATGTGAGTGAAGACTCTACATTTTTTGGTGAAAGAATTCCAGAGAGGAATTGAATTTATCTTGTCAAAAATATGACGCAGTTTTTGATAACAGACTGTGTAAAATTAACTAGTTCTTCATCCGGATTTTTCTTGCCCGGGATAACAGCTAAAACAACAACAGTCTTTCTCCCTACGGAGGCAGGGTCTGATTTGATTATTGCAGGTAGTGATGTATTTGAACATTTTTTTCTGAGTGCCACTGAAAACAATAAAAGATTCGGGGTGTTTAGGGATGAACTAGATTTATCTCCTTTAGCTGATAATTCAATAGTGTTCAGTAACCAGGTGGTTGATAAGCCTTCTGATTTAGGTACCAGACGGATTCCAAATTATGAAATTAATTTTTATGACTACACCTCGCAAGGCAATTTCTTCGTTTTTGTTGAAACTTGTGAAAATGCAGAAGGTATGGGTTTGAATATTATTTCATTAATTAATTATTAATACTGTTCAACTTTGCTCTCAGTGGGAACAATTTCATTAAAAATAATAACTTTAGCAAGAAAAACTTGCAAGCGTATATTCCGAGGAAAGATCCCGAATTATTCGTAACGTGCCTATCGAGTGCGAGATAGATTGGATTACCAAAAATGCTGTATCCGATGTACGCATCAAGTCGGCCTTTAAAGTAGAAAGCAGGAATCCCGTCAAGAGGTATAAATTTATTCCGGCAACCGGCATTAAAATTGTTTTCAGAGGAAACGTTCTCGCCAACTCTATCAAGATTAATTTTTGCAATCTCCATGTGGGTTACTTTGTACCGACTTTAAAGCAATGTTTTAGGTGTAGCAGATATAGGGATGTGTCGAAGTTCTACAAAGCCAACGAGAGTAGGTATCTCAATTGTAGTAAGTCCCCTAAGCATACCAAAAATTGTGAAATGCTGAGGTGCCTGTCCCGTGGTTCGAGTGAACATAACACTCTGAACAAGTCTCGCCCGAAGACAGAGAGGGAGTTAACTATCAACAAGATTATGGCCACTAAAAATTTTTCCTACAGGTAAGTCAAAGAGAAGTTTTCCTACATTAAATGTCTGGATGATAATTCCTACGATGAGAACTTCCCTCCATTGGGGAACTCGTCCACCGTTTTGGCTAAGGATGGTTAATGGAAATGTTAAGACAATTCTAACAGAAAAAATTTAAAACGGTTGTTAAAAGGAAATGTGTTTTTTCCAAATCTTCTCCCCGTTCACCCCCTAAGCCGTCTGTTATAAGGTCTCAGCATCCAATAATTTCGAATTACAATTTGCGTCTCTCGGAACTTGATAGATTAATCTTTGCGATTAAAGAAGGTATCTGTCCGATGATCCTTCAGAATCTTGTTCAGGAATTTGAAGAAAAATGTCTTAGTATGCTAATTCTGGCTATGATCAAGCACTAGTACTTTGAGTAAATCCGCTGGGATGCCGTTTTTATTTAAAATATTATTTCTTTTTTTACAATATAACATTCAAAGTGCTTAATTTATCATTTTTGGATTTTTTGCATCTTAAACGAAGTTTTTCTGAAAGATGACAATTTTTTTGGAGTTAAAATTTTTCATTTATACTTCAACCACCAAATGCCGAGATGACGGCAATGGTGGTGTTAGTGTACTAGTTAAGAAACGCATCAATTGCAGACCTATTATGTACAATTCTGTCGTTGACATTATCCTAATCAAGACCACGAATCTTAAACCGAATCTTTTGATAGCACCATGCTACTTTTCACTCAGTATTGTTGTACGAACTTCTCTTGATAAGATTCAGATTTATCGGACGTTCTTGATGATGAACAAAATGTGATTCCAGGTGGAGATTTCAATGCTAGACATTGCTTGTATGGCGATCATCTCTCCACCAACAAACGCAAGATCCTTGTGAATGCCATCAATGCTGGCAGTTTTAACGTTTTAAATAATGGTAGTACTACTTTTCATTGTAATCGGATTAGTGGCGTGGCGAACCTAATTCTAATTCAACTATTTTAACATTCAACTGCAATACGAGTAACTTCTCAATTGGCAAATGTCAACACTCTTCAATTTTATTTCACAGTTGAAGCAATTCTGTTAAAAAAATAGAAAATTTCGTTTCACGAAACTTCCGTCTGTCTAAATTGATCTTTCTTCCGATTTACTATCAATTCAAAATGCTTTTCAGTCTCAGATCAAGTCTGCTAGAACCAAGTTTTTTGATATTGACTCCTTATCACCTAAAGCTTGATAGAAGTCTTCCCCGTCAACACTCTTTCGCAAATACCAAGCTGCAAGGAAAAAATTGATGTCATGCCATTTCAATGGAGATCTGCAGTTAGAAAGGTGAAAAGTATATGTAGAGCTGTCACGATTAAAGAGTTGTATGGCAATGGAAACTCCCTTTTTTTTTGGCATTACATCAATGGTCATCGACATTTTAGTCGACAATTAAATGGTTGTGCTGTATGGAATGACCACGATAATAAAAGATACTTAGATATGCTTAAGAGCTATAGTCAAATTACAATACCTTTAATTCGTTTTAGTATTCCCAACAATACACCATTTTCATAATATTTTACATTAAAGAAAAAGAGCTACCGCTGCAGGTTTTAATGGAGTTAAGTATGATATGGTAAGAGCGCTGTCTGGGAAAAGCTTAACCGTCCGGTTGCATGCGATTAATAATTGCCGGTCTAGTAACTTTAAACCCTTAGATTTGCGATGTATGAAAGTTGTTCCCATTCCTAAGCAGGCAAAGACTTAAACGCTTTAAGTAATTTCAGACCCATTTCGCTAATATCTGTATTCGTAAAGATTAATCCCATGGTTAAGGAGAGACTAATGGATTTCTTGAAAGCTGAGAACATTATTCCAGCTCGTTCTGATGCCCACCAAAAACGCAAGTCTACGAATGTATGCATTAATGAACTATCTTTTCTCATTGCTAGTTTAGAAAAAGCTTGTAAAATGGTTGTCAATGGACATCAACAAAGCCTATGATTGTTTCAACTTGATTAACCTTTGTAGAATCCTCTTAACATTTTCAATTCCTCTTCAATTCTAAACATTTTATCATGTTGGTAATGGGTACAGACAAAGTTGGAGTAAACAACGGTATACCGCAAGGCAATTGCTTGAATCCTGAAATCTCTGAAATCTGCATACAGCTAATTTGCATGATCTTCAATGACAAAACTCATCTTTTTAAATATGCAGATGATTTCTTAATCGTATCTGCGGTCTCATTCGTTTCAGTGGCCGTGAATTTCTCGATAAAAACTAATCTTTTATTCGGTCTATGTCTATTTGTGGATCCTGCCCTATATAAATATTAAACTTGTATTACATTAAGTTGCGTTTTCGGCCCGCTTCCTCATAAATACGCACATGAAAAATATGGCAATACATAGAAAAAAGATGTAATTTTTGTGTTCTATAATATAAATAAGAATTGTATTAGACAATATGGTCTTACCCGACTATAAAGTTCTTACTTGTTTGTTTTCCGCTCGTTACTTCTTTTTAAATTCTTTTTTTTTTTTTTTTATTAACACAGATTAACACGTGTTGTTTCAAGCGTTGATTGTGAAATGAATCCGGGACTATTGGTAAAAATTTAAAATAATAATAATAATAACAACGAAGAGCACAATTTTTTTGCCAACTTTTAAGAAAAATTAGGAACGGCGAATATAAATAACAACGAAGATCACAATTTTTTTGCCAACTTTTAAATGCAATTTGATTTTAAGTGACCATGGAATGAGAAATGATAAGCAATTCAGCTGTGAGCGAAAGGAGCTTCTCATCCGCGCTGAATGGAAAAAACTTTGTGTTTCCATGTTGTAACCAGCATACCCAAAAATGAATAAACGAATATAATATTAAAAAGTAGTTATTAATCCTAGCTCAAACAATTTAAAATTTTTTTATTTTTGTACAACAAGACTTTTAACGTAAAGTTCAGTAAGTGTCGTCATGCATGAATTAATAAAGATTCTTTATTATTTTCTACTTTTATCGCTAAGAATTTTATTTAAACATTTTAGAAATTAGAAAAATTAGAAAACGGATATGCAATCTTAGATATCTTTAAAATGTATGCAATCCATTACTTTAGAAAAAATTAGAAATCGTACATTTGTGCTATTTAGCTGGTTTTTTTTTTCTTTTCAACCGAAATATGTGTTGCTAGAATAGTTTTCTGCATTCAAATCGTTGCTTTTCAGTTTTCTGCACACAATCTGCATAACAATAATTTAGCAATAATTACGTACACAGATTAGCCAGAATTTATTTTTTGGATAAATTTGAGAGTATTGTGAAAAAAGCTGTTCAAAATTGAGAGTATTGTGAAAAAAGCTGTTCAAAATTGAGAGTATTGTGAAAAAAGCTGTTCAAATTTGAGAATATTGTGAAAAAAGCTGTTCAAATTTGAGAGTATTAAATTTATTCAAATTTGAGAGTATTAAATTTTTTCAAATTTGAGAAAAAAAAAAAATCGGTTTTCTCCATAGTCTTGTCAAAAGTTTCCTAATAGTTTAGTTGAAATAACAATTTTTTCATGTAAAAGTAAAAAAAAAGAAGAACAAATATATTCACATGTTCATAGTTATTGAGAACGATCACTTTTTTTGTTTTAACATCACGAACGTGCCGCTTTCTGTTAAACAACATCACGAACGGTTGAAATAACACTGTTGACAGTTCACAATACATATTTTATTTTTATTGTGACAGAATGGGGACCGAACAAAGCAATTCAACTGCTACTACTGTTTATATGAAGAAGAAGAATTTGATACAAAACGTCAACATATATTGTTGTGGACAATATTTTATCTATGGACGCTAAAGATCCGTTATTAGTTGTTACCGTGCTCCAAGAAAAGGCAGCATCAAAGAATGCCAGCACAAATTCTTTGGACACCGATTCTAAATCGAGTTCAACGGGCTCCAAACATGATGCGGAATTAAGTTCGTCTAGAGACACACCCTTTGCATATTTGGATGGGGAAGAAGATCAAGATCAGAAAAACGATGTGACATATGTTTGTCCCTATCGGGGGCCGACTTACGGAGCATTAACGATAACTAATTATCGGTTATATTTCCGTTCTTTGCCTTTGCGTGACCACGAGCCGCCGCCTGTCATATTAGACGTGCCTTTGGGCGTTATAGCAAGAGTAGAGAAAATTGGTGGGGCGACATCGAGGGGAGAAAATTCATATGGCATAGAGATATTCTGTAAAGATATGAGAAATTTGCGCTTTGCACATAAGCAACAAAATCATTCTAGACGTACAGTTTTTGAGAAATTGCAATCGTATGCATTTCCACTATCGTACAGCGGCAGGCTTTTTGCCTTTGCTCATGCAGTAAATAGTACGCAAGCAGGAGAGAATGGCTGGGCGGTGTATGAGCCTTTGGCAGAATTGAGACGCTTGGGTGTTCCAAATGATATGTGGCGCGCAACCAAAATCAACGAGAATTATGCAGTTTGCGATAGCTATCCGGCAGTCTGGGCCGTGCCAAAAGTGGCATCCGACGACTTTTTAAGACGTGTCGCCTTGTTTCGTTCTAGATGTCGGTTGCCGGTTTTGTCTTGGATTCATCAAAAATCTCAAGCCGCAATAACGAGATGTTCGCAACCTTTGGTAGGGGTAGGTGGCAAGCGCAGCGCGGATGATGAATTATTTTTAAATTATATTATGGAAGCTAATGCTCAGTCCGACAAATTAGCAATTATGGACGCTAGGCCGAGCGCGAATGCTATAGCTAATAAAGCTAAAGGTGGAGGGTACGAATCCGAAGAAGCTTATAAAAGTGTTGAAATACACTTTTTGGATATACATAATATACATGTGATGAGAGAGAGTTTGCGTAAAGTCAAAGAGGTTTGTTATCCCACCATTGACGATTCCAAATGGCTGTCTTCGATTGATAATAGCCTATGGTTGAAGCACATTAAATGTATAGTAGCGGGAGCAGTGCGTATTGTGGACAAAGTTGAAACGATGAGTACGTCAGTTGTGGTGCACTGTTCTGATGGCTGGGATCGTACCGCTCAGGTCAGGTTTATTTATTTTGTTTACATAAACGTCAATAAAGCACAGAAGTGATGAGCAGGAAGTTCCTTTGAAAAGCGCTATATATAATTTTATTAGAATTTATAATTAATTATCAACCTTTAATATCGAACATTTTTTTTTGCGGTATGAATAAACCCTCCACTTCTTATTTATTTGCTCAGCTTACAGCCCTGGCAATGCTTCTCCTAGATCCTTATTATCGTACTTTCCGAGGGTTCGAAGTACTTATCGAGAAAGAATGGTCTTCGTTTGGTCATAAATTTCAACAACGCATTGGTCATGGTGATAATCGACACTCAGATGCCGATCGGTCTCCAGTATTTTTACAGTTTATTGATTGTGTATGGCAAGTTAGTCAACAGTTTCCCAATGCTTTCGAATTCAACGAACACTTACTCATAACAATTATTGATCATTTGTATTCGTGTCGCTTTGGAACCTTTCTTTGCAATACAGAAGCAGAACGCGTGGCAGAAGGTAAAAACGTTGAGTTAAGGTGTACTTTTATTTTTATGTATACTCTTTCTATTTGCAGACATGAAACATAAAACAATTTCCTTATGGACTTTCATCAACAGCTCGATGGATCAATATCTAAATCCTTTATATCCCTCGTTTACTCAAGGTGCCCACCAAACTGTTCTTCGACCTATTGCCAGCATGCGGATTATTAAATTATGGAAAGGATTATATTGTCGTTGGAATCCAAGCATGCGCCCACAGAATAAAATTTATAACAGAACTCGCGAATTGTTAGTTTTACAGGAACAACTTGTCAAACAAGTTAGCGAGAAACGTATGAAAGCCAATATACGCCAGGCTTAAAAAATAAACCTCAAATTTAGGAAAACTAAAAATTTATTTTGAATAAACGGCAAAAATGTTTGAATTCGTTAAA